>JAWWUD010000160.1:0-179647 GCA_033964015.1 Scolanthus callimorphus
AAAACCCTAACCCGTTAACGTGTAGTGATTGCGCGTACTTCGCTGGTGAACGTGCGCTGGTTTCCACTTGTGTGTGTGCGCGATTTGCTGGGGACCGTGCGCGGACGTCCACTGTGAGTGTGCGCGATTTGCTGGGGAACGTGCGCGGACGTCCACTCGTGAGTGTGCGCGATTTGCTGGGGAACGTGCGGGGAACGTCCACTCGTGAGTGTGCGCGATTTGCTGGGAACGTGCGCGGACACCCAACGTGAGTGTGCGCGATTTGCTGGGAAACGTGCGTGTTCCTCCACTCGTGAGTGTGCGCGATTTGCTGGGGAAACGTGCGACGATTTCCACCCCCATCCTTAAACCTTGTCAGAGTATTTATAGGTTAGACTAGTTGATTTTTGGTGCGTGTGGGCGACGTTAAAGAAAGTTTTTAAAGGACATGCGTGATATATGGCGTCATCACGATGTCCGCGGTGTTCCCTAATCCTCTCTATTTTGGTCGTTTTGATTGCGCCCAAAAACGGGTGAAAAAAAATATTTTAAAGCTCAAAATTTGACGAGGAATGGAAATTTATGTCTTTTGGCTTTGCATGATGCTCTTCGCTGGATCAGATTTTCGCTTTTGTTCTCTTGAGATCGCCGAGAAGATTAACCCTTCAAAGCGTCACGATTTCGACTTCGGGTTGGTTGTCGTCCAAGAAATCGATGGCAAAACGAAGACCTACTGATCCCTGGGAAGCCCCCTCTGTCAAGAATTAAAACTCCAGCGAGATTATCCCAAAAGACTTAACCTTCTAGAAGAATAAATAATCTGTCCCTTTCGATGACTATTGCACTTTGAAAGTGTATTTTCGAAGCCAGTTTTTCAGGAACTCCGAAACAATAAACAAAGGCTCGACATTTATCAAAAGCTAACATTAGAAGGCGGATCCAGGGCCATAAACGAAGCAAAATTTCAGAGCATATAACAATATAATAAAAACGTGGCTGAGATAGTCCCTAACGACCTTAGAATGTAGTCGAATGACAATAAATTTCAGGTTGCAAAGGAAAGTAAGCGCGCGCGCAGGATCGAACAGCCGTGTAAGCTGGAAGCGTGTCTTAGATGGCTTCGTGTTTAAGGAGATTACTTTATTTACTAAAATTATCCCGAAATGATGGTTATAAATACCTAATGAAAGTACCTGGCAGGATTTCAGATCAGTAGGTCTTCGTTTTGCCATCGAATTCTTTGATTCCAGGACGACAACAACAAACCAGAAGTCGAAATCACGGCGCTTTGAATGGAGAATATATGGTTAACTTCTCGGCGATCTTGAGAGACCAACAACGAATATCTGATCCAGCGAAGACCATGAGTGCAAAGCCAAATAACATAAATTTCCATTCCTCGTCAAATTTGAGCTGAATAATATTTTTTTACACACGTTTGGCGCAATCAAAACGACCAAATATAGCGATGGTCAGAAATTAGTCCGACTCGTGCCAGGACCGCGCGACAATTCCGCCATGTTGAATTTTGTTCTGCTTCACGTTGCTTCGACTTGTGCGAGAAAACTGCATCTAAATCGCGAAGTTTTCTCGCAAAATCTTGAAAATACTTCTCAATTCAAATCTTGAACAGTTTTTGAGGTAAAGATTTTGTTCGGGCTTCTCAAAAACCTGCATCATGATGCTTGAATGCAAGGGCTGCTGTTACGAAGCCAAGGTGCGATACAACTGGAGTAAGCCGTAAGACCAGGCGGTGTGGAACGAGAGTCTTTAGTATGGCCAACAAAGACGTGAAAAATCAGTTAGCTCTTGGACAGCAAGGAAAGAAGGGTTGGATAAAGAAAATCATTATCCACTGCAGGGAAAAAAATGATCTGGAGCTGAGATTTATAAGCGTTTGGAGGAGGTGAGAAATGTCTTAAATGGTTCGTCTAAATGAAATGGCCTATTTTGGTCACTTTTATATGCAGGAATTCAACTGAATAAACCATAGCATTTTCAGTTTTGTAATTCCTGTTGTGTCTAATTCGGATTGGGTTATCTGTGGATGGTGATAGGATATACAACTTTAGGCTTTGACTTCGAAAGGAGGTGAAAATGGCTTGTCGAAGTTCAACGGAGAAAAACGCCGAGATTCACTGTGTTCAGATGTTTAATCGAGACATCGCTCCTTTGTAGGAAAGATGTATGACAAGACGGTCTCCTGGTGTGATTAGATCACCGATCGAGTGGCGATTAACGAAGAAATTCGGTTGCGATGTGGTGCGTTCGAGATTCTTGTAGTGAACCTTCCCTCTGGTTAGAGGTAGTGGAACCCTCGGAAACACTCTCAACGCCTATAGGACGAGGAAAGGACAACAGGACAACTTAATGTAAGTCTTCTACTTTTATTGCCATAAATTACCAGAACTCAGTGACGATTTTATAGCAATTTAGCGAGATTATCGATTACTTATACAATGCTACATAAACAATATTATATCGCCATGCCAGAATAAACGTTTATATTCTGGAAATCACAAAAACCTCATCCAATAATTGCTTATAATCGAACAAAACTTTTTGGTGAGTATGATTACGAACTCAATCGAAATATCAAAATGATTGGTTTGATTAAGTTCGATTTTGTTCGGAAATTTTGCATGACTTTAGAAATTGGAAAGACTCATCAGTGACACGCAATGGGGTAGTATACAACAAATGGACGGCCATGAACAGTTAACATAACTATTGGCTTTATTCAAATTTCATTTTCAGCTGGGACACTTAGCCTTCTAAATAACAACAAAACCTAAAAAAACTCAGTTTCATAAGAAAATCCCAGTAAAATCACTCAATAAAACCCATAGTTCAATCATGACTGGTGCCTGAGTCTTTATTACTTTTACAGACATATGAGGGATATGATAAGAAAAAAACCTTTAACTTCAACAAAAACTATTTGGGACTATTGGATTAACGTCTCATTAACACTTGCAGTTCATGTGCGGTGCAGTTCCCAGTATGCGCTAGGCGAGCCGAACTGAGGTGCTAATCTTGGTTAGTGATTGATTCCGATTTAGAAAAATGCCTGTGTAAATTTGACGTTCAATTGGGTTTGATTGAGCACATTGTTCGGTAATCGAACGTTCGATTATGTTTGATTGAAAAAATTTTTGGTGAGTTCGATTATGTTCGATTACCGAACTCAATCAAAATCAATCGAACGATTGGTGTTCGATTAAGTTCGATTACCGAACGTTCGATTAGTTATTATGCTGGGTTAGCTTCCTGTGTCAGTTGGCTAAAAAGTGGGACATGAATGGATGTGGGTAAAACATGGACGGGGACGCGGGAAGGGGACGTCGTCGGGGACGTGACCCGGGACGCGGATTTGGGTGTACGAAAATGCGAAAATATGAAATTTCATGGTACCTCATTCACTCTTGGGTAAATTTAATACATGGACACCACACTTGGTTAAATTTAATTTCATCAAAACAAAACAAAATCCGCGTCTGAACAGGCAATAAAATCGTATCTCGAGAAGGTAAACACCGACGAACAAACTTGGTCAAAGTTGTTTAGAGAGCAAGGGGGGTGGAACACATACCACGTGATGTGACGTCATTGATTGCCGTTTATGACGTCATCGAAACAAGAAAAAATCATGTCTCGACAAGGAAACACTCTCAGGCAATCAAGCTTCATCAGAGCCTGGGAGAATGGTTTCAAGAGTATGTAACACCATGGTCACGTGGTGTCACGTCATTGATGACGTCATCAAAATAAAAAAATATCTCATGAAGGAAACACTGTCAGACAACTACTGGGTAACTTTGTTTTGAGGGTGCGGCTTGAAGTGATCGTGTGATATGACATCAATGACGTCGCATCAAAAACACGAGAAAAAAAAAAACGCATGGAGGGAAATCGATGGCGATGGCGTGACCATGTGACCATGGTGTTACACCCCCTTGCCCTTTAAAAAGCTTTGATCAAGTTTGCTGACAGCTGTTCTCTTCTCGATTACCTCATGCCACGTGGCCATTGCTAGTTAAATTTAACCAAATGTGGTGTCCATGTATTAAATTTACCCAAGCGTGAACAAGGTACCATGAAAGTTATATTTTCGCATTTTCATTCACCCAAATCCGCATCCCGGGTCACGTCCCCGACGACGTCCCCGTCCCGCGTCCCCGTCCATGTTTTACCCATATCCGACATGAATCAGGTCTTTTGCCCTAAAGAAACATTAAAAATGGTTCTGAAGTCTCTTTAGGTGCTTATTGAATGTTTTGGCAAACATTTGTGCAAAGTGCCTTTGTTCATGAGGCTTTCAAAAGTAATGCATAAAGAGTTTCTTTTTATTGATAAACAATATTTTTAACATAAACATTTGTCCCAAGAAATCTGGTTGGCTCACCATTGAGTTCGCTATATTATGCTTACATCAGGAGTTCTCCAAAGTCATGACCAAATTCAGGAGAGAAATCTGCAGCATAGCAGGTATTATTATATAGACAAGTGTTTTACTGAGAAATACTCGACTCGTAGATCTCATACAAAGCTACATCCAGGATCTGAGTGACATATTTTCCATATCCTCTCTACTGAGGATAGCGGTCAAAACAAAAGCGCTTGGAAATCAATTGGAATATTTTTTCTGGTTTGTCTATATAATAAAAAGAAAATTACATTGTGGCTTGAAGATATGAGTTTTATTTCTCGTGTCTAAAACAATATTTTACTTATTTGCGCTTGTAACTCTAAAATAAAACTCATATCTTCGCGTCACCGTGTAATATTCTCTATATAATAATAATATAATTAGAATAATCATAGATCACTTAATTGCGTTCGATGCGGTGTGTCATAAGGATAAAGAGGAAAATTTCATGGGCAAGTCCAGAGCCTATAACTGGTGAACATGATGTTACAATTACGTGGCAAGGAATATTAAATGAACATGTTTTATTCAATATAAAAACAAGGCTATCTTGCCGAATGTAAACTGTGATCTGAAGTTTGCTTTCTTCTATCCGGGTATTGTCAGCAAAATTCTCCATAAAACTGGTGGCGACATCATGTTTAAAACAAAATTATGCTGTGATAAATGGCTTTATTCATTTTTCTGACAAAAAACACTTTAGTAGTGCCTTCGCACGAAATGGACTGCATAGCACAAAAGACTTTGCAGCACAAAATGGACTCCAAACTAAAACCACATGGACAACAGTTCATTGAGACTGTAATTGTAGGCCATCATTTCTCTTCGAGTGACATGCGCTAGTTACCATATCTCTCCTAGCCGTATGAGGTTGAGACTATTTTCATTACCATTCCACCTCAGTTCATGAGATTAAGGCAGTTTCATTACCATTCTGTCTTGGCTGCTCTTGACGTGAAATTGAGGCCGAATAAAATAGGTAGTCAGTCCCAAATCTCTGAATCAAGCTGGCATCCAAACCCACGCGAATCATTCATTGGATGCGATCCTGGTAAGATTAGTATGTTGTCCTGACGGCAATAATAATAATGATAATTAATAATAATTATCCACTGGGTGGCTCTTCACCTGAATCTAGCTAAATACAAAATAATTTATAGACTATAACTCTAGACTTAAGAATGTAAAAACAATATCAAATTCACTATACTAATAAGCTAATATTACATTTATCAGGGAATTGACTTGATTACGGGGAGAGATAAACTTCAGGGAGTTAAATATTAATAGGACGATTGTAATTTGAGGACATGCTCTCTAGCTTTCCTGCTAAATTCCGCAAGTTTGTGAGAGCCCTCACATTCACAGAGAGGGCATTACTGGTACATATTTTAGCTGCCTCGTCCCTGAAAGGTAACAGATTTATTTGTCAGTATTTGATATAGGAGCTGCACTACATCTGAGATTATACCTAGGAGGGCACACAATGTAAATCTAATCAAGATAGTCAGAAAATCTTTACAATTTAAGAAGGTTTGCCATTTGACTCCTCTGAACAATGGTATGCCAGTTGAGTAGGTGCTTTTTGTACAATTTTCCCAACATTTGAAATTTAGTACAATGGTCAATGTAGCTGTAGTTGAAAATGGTACAAGGTAGATGTTTGGCCATTTTCAACATGTTCCTTTACTCTGATTTTTGAGACTTTTAGTACATGTTCATTTGCGGACTAAATGTAGCACACCATCGAAAAGCTTTTAATGCAATTAGTTCCTGGTCAAACCATAGATTGACTGGACTAATTTTTTGGGTATTTTGGGGGGTATAAAATTTGGAGGGTTCGCTGTAAGAAACGACCTAAGTGACGATTTGGACTTTTTCGATTTTTCGATTTTTGACAAACAAACTGCGGAAAACATTGTTAAAATAGCCTAAAACTAGCCTCACTGCATTTTCCCCAAAAAATCGCCACAAGATCGCTGTAAAACGGTGTTTTCCTTTTTCAAGCGCAAAGCATTATGGGTAAAACTATAAAAAAATGACAGCACTTCGTCCCTAGCCCCAGTTTTAGATATTTTTGTGTGAGTGCCTAGTCACTCGCACTGTCAACAGGGCCAGTGGTTTGATGCGCTGGTGCGGAAACGCATAATTTGGCTTTCTCCGCATAATGCGCATAATCCGTCAAATCCCGCATAAAATTTAAGTTTTATTTTCTCGTGTCTAAAACAATATTTTACTTATTTGCGCTTGTAACTCGAAAATAAAACTCATATCTTCGCGTCACCGTGTAATATTCTCTATATAATAATAATATAATTAGAATAATCATAGATCACTTAATTGCGTTCGATGCGGTGTGTCATAAGGATAAAGAGGAAAATTTCATGGGCAAGTCCAGAGCCTATAACTGGTGAACATGATGTTACAATTACGTGGCAAGGAATATTAAATGAACATGTTTTATTCAATAAAAAACAAGGCTATCTTGCCGAATGTAAACTGTGATCTGAAGTTTGCTTTCTTCTATCCGGGTATTGTCAGCAAAATTCTCCATAAAACCTGGTGGCGACATCATGTTTAAAACAAAATTATGCTGTGATAAATGGCTTTATTCATTTTTTCTGACAAAAACACTTTAGTAGTGCCTTCGCACGAAATGGACTGCATAGCACAAAAAGACTTTGCAGCACAAAATGGACTCCAAACTAAAACCACATGGACAACAGTTCATTGAGACTGTAATTGTAGGCCTCATTTCTCTTCGAGTGACATGCGCTAGTTACCATATCTCTCCTAGCCGTATGAGGTTGAGACTATTTTCATTACCATTCCACCTCAGTTCATGAGATTAAGGCAGTTTCATTACCATTCTGTCTTGGCTGCTCTTGACGTGAAATTGAGGCCGAATAAAATAGGTAGTCAGTCCCAAATCTCTGAATCAAGCTGGCATCCAAACCCACGCGAATCATTCATGGATGCGATCCTGGTAAGATTAGTATGTTGTCCTGACGGCAATAATAATAATGATAATTAATAATAATTATCCACTGGGTGGCTCTTCACCTGAATCTAGCTAAATACAAAATAATTATAGACTATAACTCTAGACTTAAGAATGTAAAAACAATATCAAATTCACTATACTAATAAGCTAATATTACATTATCAGGGAATTGACTTGATTACGGGGAGAGATAAACTTCAGGGAGTTAAATATTAATAGGACGATTGTAATTTGAGGACATGCTCTCTAGCTTTCCTGCTAAATTCCGCAAGTTTGTGAGAGCCCTCACATTCAACAGAGGGCATTACTGGTACATATTTTAGCTGCCTCGTCCCTGAAAGGTAACAGATTCATTTGTCAGTATTTGGATATAGGAGCTGCACTACATCTGAGATTATACCAGGAGGGCACACAATGTAAATCTAATCAAGATAGTCAGAAAATCTTCACAATTTAAGAAGGTTTGCCATTTGACTCCTCTGAACAATGGTATGCCAGTTGAGTAGGTGCTTTTGTACAATTTTCCCAACATTTGAAATTTAGTACAATGGTCAATGTAGCTGTAGTTGAAAATGGTACAAGGTAGATGTTTGGCCATTTTCAACATGTTCCTTTACTCTGATTTTTTGAGACTTTTAGTACATGTTCATTTGCGGACTAAATGTAGCACACCATCGAAAAAGCTTTTAATGCAATTAGTTCCTGGTCAAACCATAGATTGACTGGACTAATTTTTTGGGTATTTTGGGGGGTATAAAATTTGGAGGGTTCGCTGTAAGAACGACCTAAGTGACGATTTGGACTGTTTTTCGATTTTCGATTTTTGACAAACAAACTGCGGAAACATTGTTAAAATAGCCTAAAACTAGCCTCACTGCATTTTCCCCAAAAAAATCGCCACAAGATCGCTGTAAAACGGTGTTTTCCCTTTTTCAAGCGCAAAGCATTATGGGTAAAACTATAAAAAAATGACAGCACTTCGCCCCTAGCCCCAGTTTTAGATATTTTTGTGTGAGTGCCTAGTCACTCGCACCTGTCAACAGGGCCCGTGGTTTGATGCGCTGGTGCGGAAACGCATAATTTGGCTTTCTCCGCATAATGCGCATAATCCGTCAAATCCCGCATAATGGCGCATAATTTCCCAAAATTTTGTGAAAAAACATAAAAAAAGGCATCATTCCTTGGTGAATTTCAAACTTTCTTTCTTATTTTTTCTCACAAGAGTGATACATTTCTTCTGAAATCGTCTGTCCAACGTCAAAACAACTCGATAGAAATGAGAATAACAAGGCGTTCTATGCTAATAGCGTTGCGCTGGGAACTGATATCGAAAAGCAATAAAACGTGCCTAATTGGCCAACTAACTAATATTTCCAGCTGAGCAAGATAGATTCAAACATGTTTGCGCTTTGGATATCTTACAAAGTAAAATCAAGGCGGAACAGAACGCTAACCGCGATAAACACGGTCGACTTTATGCAGTTCACATTGATCACATGACATTACGCTTTTTCATGGATTTTTGTTATTGTTACAGTAGCAATTTCATTTCACAAACAACAACGCGAAAAAATACCAGGCACACCAACAGCTCCCTCGATAATAACAAAAAAACACTGACAATAACGTGGCACGTTTCCGGTTTTATAAAAGCTCTTACACTACCTCCGACGATAGTGCAGATCGCTCTCGCGATCAGGATTAATTTTGATAATTACGCGCAGAATGACGGCAAACAAGCGCAACGATGTTTGTGATAATGAGAGATCGTAACAATAGCTCTGTTAGTATGCGTATGGCTTTTGTGACCGTTTAGTTCATGGTTGGATAGGAGTGCGTTGCTACGATCCTTGCGGTATGAAAAAAGTGTGCCTTGGTCTGAGACAAGTAAACGAAAGAAGACCAGACTTACTAATCTTTACTACCGTGTAACGGAAGTTACCGGTAGTTGGTAACGTTTTTTTGGTAGGAAAGTAATAAGCTTTATTAAAAGCGAAAACACACGTCTCCCTTGGAAGAAAACGTAGCATCATAAACGTTAGTAAAGCGAAGCGATTGGAACTCATCAAAAGTTAAATAGCAGCTATATCCACGTAACGAAACAGGCGAAAAGAGCAAAATATGTTACGGCACTTGTAAAAAAAATATTGCGCAATCCCGCATAATTTCGTATTTTTTAGCGCATAATTTTGAATTTTTAGCGCATAATTTCAGAAAAAATCGCGCATAATTTCAGGAAAAATCCCGCATCAAACCACAGGCCCTGTGTCAACTGAATATTGCGCCGAATGCATTCTTTTGTATTCAAAACTAACCCAAATTGTCTTGACAGTGCAGAAATTCTGCTACAGAACAACAGAGAAGCTTCATAATACTCAAAGAGTCATCACACGGCCTGCCAAATTCTTTGTGACTCGATTTTGCTCGTAAAATGTGCTCCTCACTCGTGAGTTCTTCCACAAGTTTGTCTCTACCGACTTTTGTTTGCTTTATGATGCAAGCAAAGCGGCTCCTGTAGTAGAAAATGACTTGAAAAAAGCACTTATAAAGCGAATTCATGGCTCGCTCTCTGGCTCGCTCTCAGTTTCAGCTTTGCAACCATACTTCCCCCGGAACCCAAAAGCTTTGGTTTCCCATAAAGCAAAATAAGCGAAATTACAATTTCTCAGTGGCCTAAATCATGATAAAACACTATAGTTGATGTAATAAAGTGGAATCAATAATTAAGCAGACATAACATTTGACTAGTCCAGAGTGAATGCTAGTGTAATTTTTTCAAAAACACCTCACGAACATGCCAGTGTGGCCTTAAAGGGCAACCAGCTACCTCCAGGCTGGGCTCAGTACCGGAGTTAGAAACATGTGAAACGTCTCAGAATTATTGATCTGGGATTAATGGTCCAATAGTCTTCCCAGTCTCTGACGATGAAAGACTATTTTGAAATGTACAGTAGGCATAACATTTCCTTATAGAGTCTCCATGCATGGTTTGTAGACAATAGATTTGTTAATTATATAATAAATCTTTTGCCTCTTGTCTTATAAAAATTATTTTTCTCTATTTTGTTATCATCCCAGAAATGAACGTATTACCCTTGAGAGGCTCCTTGTTTTAGTAAATCCACATAAGGTTTTGGCAGGTAATTATTAAATTATTGATAATTACCATACAACAACAAAACATAATTTTAACATAACTAGACTATAATTTTTTTTACATAACTAGACTGTGAAAATGAACACTTGATGGTTGGCCAAGGCTAAGCGTTATATTCGGTCATTATAGAACGGAATATAAGCACAGCCAAAATAAAATAGCAACATACCTAACCACTCACAGAAGTGATAGACACACACCAATACTTAGTATCACCTAAACAATAGACACAGACAAGCCTGGTTCAATGAGGTTAATACTGAGATACATGACTGGTCCTTTTGAACATACCTCTGCTGGTTTGTGAGACCTCCCGTTGTTCAATAACATGCTGTTGTTAACATGCCCAGGTAATTGAGCCTGGCGTGTTGATGGCAGTGATGGTTGACACTGCGGTTATAATGGTCGATATGCATCTCAGCAACATCTCTGACACTATGTGATAGCTGGGTTACCTGTGGATATGGTACCATGCAGGTTAATGGAGTTGGGTGATAACGTTGAATGCTGCACAGTAACATGCAAATCTGTAAGGTATGTGATGGCTGAGGTGGAATGATACGCTATGGAAGCTGATGCCTTGGCTTGTGATGGCCATTGATATGGATACCAAGTACCAATGCAAGGTGAGGCAGATGTGACCTTCCCTGTTCAGTGATGGCTGTGGCACAGTTACAGTACCATGCAGTCCAGGGATATCATGCTGGCTATGTATAGTGATGGCTGACTGACAGTCAGTACCACTTTCGGAGATTAAGGTAACACTACGAACCGTTACATCTATGTGTACCAATCGTAGTTGTTCTCCAGGGCCATACTGGCATGTTATGGGTGTTTACATACGTTACACCCCAAAAAGTATGTTCTTGGGCAGAAATGGCCAAGAACATTCCTCATGAAGACATTCATTGTGAATGCAAGCATACAACAGTGGCCACATAACAAAAAATCTAGATGACGAGGGCTGAATGAAATGCACAGTCGGCATAAACATTTCTTTAGAAACCCCATGCATGGTTTTATGAAAATAGATCTATGAATAGATCTATATTGGACTATAGATCTGTTAAAAATTTGTCTCCAGTGGTTGATTTATTATGATTTTATTATCATTTCCGTTTTGGCAAAGAATACATACATTTTGTTTTATGTAAATCTATGAACAATTCATGCATCAAACATTAAGACGTGGTATTCCTGTAATCATTAATGATTAAATCAATAACCTAAAATAACTGAAAGATGTCTGGAAGATATCATTAAGAATGGCATGATGAGTATTGCACTGGTTACTGCTTTATCTGGAATACAGATTAAACAGCTACCAGATTATACTACATTGTAGTAGCATACGTAGTGCACTTACAGGAGAAAATAGAAGTCCACAGCATTTTACTAGAACCATTTAGACAATAGAAGCACACAGTTTTAGGATTCCAGTAGGGTTAATACTGCGATACATGACTGGTCTTCCTGGACATACCTTATGTTGACATAACACTGCTGGTTTTCATTATGTGATGGCTGTGTTTTTCTGGTTGTGCAGTACCATGTAGGCTTTTCAGTCTATGATGGCTGTATTGCTGGATGCAGGGTACCATGCAGATGTTTAGCAGTGGTGGCAGTCACCAGTTTGTGATGGCTGAAACCTAGGTTACAGTACCATGCAGCCTGGAGGTAGCTGGTTGCCCTTTAAGGCCACACTGGCATGTTCGTGAGGTGTTTTTGAAAAATTACACCATATAGTATGTTTCTAATATTTAGAAGCATTCACTCTGGACTAGTCTTGGACTTGATCATACGACAATTCCACACACAAATATACCTACACTGGTATGTTCGTGTGGTGTTTTTGAAAAATTACACCATATAGTATGTTTCTAAATATTTAGAAGCATTCACTCTGGACTAGTCTTGGACTAGATCATACGACAATTCCACCACAAATAAATGCCTTCGGCTCGTGTCTTTCAAGTTTGATCAGTTCTCCCAACATCCCCCTCGTGTTTGTAAGAAAACAGAGAGCACGCGAAAAGTACTTTTATTGCTTAAATAATATGAGTGAAATGCAGCATACAACAGCTGGCATTTTGAATCTAGCTACAAAACGTGGGATTCCTGTGTTCGCATGCGCGCTAAATTAAAATGCAAATTATCATCTCAAACTGCTAATGGCGTCGCCATGTGCTCGAAGAGATTACCAGACCAAGTCGAATTCACGCCGGAAAAGTATGTCTTCCACCAAAAAGTATGATTACTCGTCGATGTAAGTATTATTTAGTGTTTGACCATGAAAGGGGTGTTTTTTGAGTCTTCAAAAACCAGATATTTGGCTCCTCGTGTAGCATGGCCAGACACTTTGTGCTGAACTACTTTCAAAACGTATTATCTTCTGTGGTCGTATTTTGTTTAGAATTCAGAAAGGAATACCTATAGTCAGTTTTATTATGTACAGGTGACTTATTTTGTTTGCGAAATTGCAATTTATTTGTCGCCAGTTAAGAAAAAAAACAGCTATTTTATATGCAAATGATAGGAAGTGGGAAAATAAATTTATTATATGAGCCGCTCTGTCAGTTCAAAACAGCAGCAAAACCCAAAGCACATTGTAAAAACCTTGTAAGAAAAGAAAAATAGTACTTCATTTATTTACTTAATAACTTTCACCACTAAAAGTATGTATAAACATACAATTTAATGATTAAAACAATATTAAAAAAGAAAATGCAGAAATTGGTCAGGTACACACAACGAGCGAGGGTTGGAAATTGAGACCACCTGGGTGACCACAAATCAGGGCTAGGTGACTAAAAATGTGAACTAAGGCGCCTGAGCTGTCGACCAATATTTTGGTTCAAGCTTGATGAACCCTTTCAACCAAAAGTTATGTTCAGGTGACCAGTTGCTGCACTTGGTCACCAGCTGGCAACCAAGAAAATAAGTTAATTTCCAGACCGAGGCTCCAAATTAAGTGTGCCCATAACAAAAGAAAAAAGAGGGTGTAATTTGATGACAACACACTTAATTAGACAACATTAAAGGCAGCATTTTAATCAAAGATGGAAATTTCTTGATGGGTATCTTAGGGTAAAAATTATTTGAGCCACACCTTTTTGGGTATCTTTTAGGGGTGAAACTGAAAAGTCCCTGACCAAAAAAGTATGGGAGTCCCCCCCCCCCTAAAAAATCCCATGACTGAAATTGAAACTGACTCAAAGTTCTGTTTATTGTGTCAAGTTTTCATTTATTGTTACTAAAATTCCCAGGCAAACTTTATGCACCACCAAAATCCCAATTTGAAAAGTTTCAGACTACAAAAACCTTTTGCACTTCCCTGCCTGGCACAAAGTCTGGGGTACCTCCCTGCAAGAAGTCATGCTTATCTAGCACATAAAAATAGACCATGACCTTTTGGATAACAATTAACCATCAATAACTCATCTGGGAATTGCACCCAGTCCTCATAACATCACACAAATAATGTGTTGCCATGTGTGCACTAGATACACTAATGAGTTTTCCATTTTGGCTTTTATTTATCCTCAGGTCAGGTCATGCAGCCCCTATAAAGATTCCAAGGCAGAGAATGGTCCCGGTGAACCCATCAGACATCAGAGACAAATCTGTGGACAACAACCAAACATCAGACCTCCAGACCATCAGACCGGCCAATGAGGAGCCATGAGATTCCTAGGAACCCTTCAGACAACCAGTCAGACACATGGAAATAAACTCTGGACCACAAGCAAGACTAGTGCTGCAACCCCAACTCACCACAAGTGGCATTCAGCCAGTCACACCACAGCCTACCCTCAAGCTACCACTCATGAAAGGATTATTGGTTTATTAATGATTTGGGGGCTAATTTGCATGACCTTTTACATACATTTTGATCATCACTATCTTCAAGAAGCATGTTGAAAAGTGCACCCCACCCCTCTGGAATTTCCAAAGGAAAATACAGTATTTGTAAGGGAAAAATTAGGTAAATTGGCTGTGGCTATTAATTGAAATAGAGCAGATTTCACATGACTGTCGTTAAACAATTGCAATTGAGCAATCACTAGCCAATCAGAATCGAGAGAAATCACCACTTGCTCCTAAATGGCTTTTCTCTAAACCAATCACAAGCCGAACCAATTACTAAGTAATTACACAATTGTATTTACTAAAGAATTTGATTGGCTGAGAAAAACAAGTAGCCAATGAGAACGCAAAGCAATCGCAATTACATAACAAGGGTTGACAGTCATGTGAAATCCGCTCTATAGAAAACGGTTAGGGTTTAGAAAACATGGAAAAAGGGGATGGCTAATCACCCTATTCACCTCTTCTGGATTGGCCATTCATATAATAGTGAGATTTTGACAAAATGATAATATTATGCCAAAGGTCATGCAGATTGCCTCAACCAATGCAATGGCTGTATTTATACTAGAGCAGATTTTACATAAGTTTTGGTTTTGATTTAACTAACTTAGAATATACTTTCATTTGATTCCTGAAAATTGAATTATTTCTGTCATCTCATATGACAAGAAGTATGAGTAACACAAATTCTTTTTCTGAAGTCATGTCAAATCTGCTGAAGATGATTATTTTTATGAGTGCAATGGTTCTCAAACCATGCAGCAATAGGGCTGCTACAAATAATACCCAAAAAGTTGTTGAGAGTGCAAGGATTTCACGTGATCCTAGAAAAAAGTTGATTCTCCATGCCTTTTTGTTAGGGGGGGGGGGGGGAGACTCTCCATAACAATAGACCAGGGGTGCTTGTCGGAAAAATTGATTTTAACCCTAAGGGTTAGTAAACTGGGTGTGGATTAAACAGTGAATTTTACCCCTAAGAGATAGCAAATTGGATGCGGAAAATCCTAATGTTATTGCTATCCTTGTAATTACCATGAAGTTGAAACAGTTTATTCAGTGTTGTCGCTGAATTTCTAGGTGACCTTTGGTGTGTAACCCCTAGGGGATAGCAGATTCTTTGGACACCCCTAAGAGTAGCAGTTGGGTGAATTTTATACCCTAAGGGATAGGACGAGCACCCCCCCCCCCCCCCCCCCATCTATGTTTATGGGGAGCCCCTCCCTGCCCTGGGTTTGTTTTGGTTTGAGAACCATTCTTGTCAATAGTCGATTGGCATGCTATTTTATTACCACCATTGATGAAAGGGGTCTTAAGCATATTGTTTGTTTTTCTACTGCTTTTGGAAAAGTGATAAAAGTGAGAAGAATTTAATTTAAACTTGTTGGGGCCCTATACAAGTTAGCCTATGTTAACAGACACCCACTCAAAATCAAACGATTCGATTCTGAGTGGGCGTCTGTTAACTTGGGCTATATAAAAGTACTTTTGCCGGAGACTGAAAATTCTCGACTTCATTCTGTTGAGTTATGAATTTATAATTGCCAATTCAAGCGTGAAAGTGAATGGTCTTTTGAGAGAAGAGGAATACAAACAAAAAAGATGTTTCACAGCATCCTAAAATCCTGTAAGCAAAAATAATGTCTTTTAAGTTTGAGGCTTTCTGACAAAACTTCAGTGACATTCATAATTTATTTCATTTACCAAAAGTGCATACATAAGAACATTTGAACATTCTGCATAAGATCCCTTTTGCTTACATGGATTATGCCAACCAGGCCAGCCTGTAAAAAAATTGTAATTCAGAGATTCAAACCATTTTAAGGAAATGTAATACCTAATTATGTTTGGCAATGAGTAATTGTTTTGAATTGATTTCTGGTCATATTTTGATGCCTGAGATCTCAAGAAAGTCAAAATTGTTTGTTCTGTTTTCGCTTTCACATCGGCTAACTGCCCTGACCTGGTTGACATAGTTGCACAGTAACATGGTGTGATTAGTGTGATTCCTGAAAGTATCCATTACCTCCTCAACCAAAGTGGTTCAGAAAATTCTAAACAGGAAATACCATTATTTGTATGAAAAGCTGGATATTTTGTCAATTTTGAAAATACGGTAAAGCAATATTATTTGACCTTCATGGTGAGGAAATGGGTATCACTTTTGGGGATCACTTAATCTTATTCAATGATATTCTCATAAATTGCATTGTAAGAATACATAGGTGCTGAAAAGAAACAACAAAAGTCCCAACAAGGCTCTGGAAGCACCAGTTTGATGATACCTCATGGTCAAGGTCAGGTGGGTGTCCTTGTCATTGTACTCTGTGTCGTCTCCCTGTGTTGTCTCTGGACATCTGTCACTTAGAACTCATCCAGTTTTCATATGCTGAAAACCTTGGGGCTTTATTCTTCCTTGATTCATTCCAACCATGGGCTGCAGTTTTTTTGAGGATGCTGAGACTGTTCTGGTAGGTAACCAACATATGCAGTATTTCACACTAGGCCCTACCCAATAAGGCACAATTTAGCATTTTTTTTTTATTAGCTTTAGGTCATAATATGCCTGGTAGCGATACTAAATCAGGTGGCATGTCATGGAGGTTGGGTGGGGCGTTGCCTTCATTATTCGTTAATCTAACCCCAGAATTCCAGACTGGCTTTGGGTGAGGAAAATTTCCAAACAAAAAGATTTTTATTTCGGAAACATTTTACAGTTATAACCTTGCAATTTCAAAGAAGCAGATAAGAAGAGACAATAACAATAATAAACTTTAGTTACCCACCATAATATCATCAAATATAATATATATATACATTATAAATGAACATTATAAAGACAAAATCAATTAATACTACACTAATAAAATCATAATGGTTAGAATTAATTAAGCAGACAATTAAAAAATGCTAGTACATTGTATCATATTAAGAGTGTGCATAATAATCAAATAGGCCACATCACACAAAAAGCGCCTGGACAAAATAATTCTATCCTTAACATTTTTGCAGTTTCTTCTTTGGCTTTTTTCCCCTCCTTTTTTAAAAGTAATACTCTAAAATAGGAAAAGCAACAAAACCTATGGATAGGAAACAGAAAAAATTCAAATGTACGTATAAGGGTCTGTTTATTGGGAAAATCCAGTCTAAAAGAGTACTTTGGATCAGTGGTTAGCTATCATCACACTTGCACCTTTCGCATGTGAGAGAGTCATCCAGTGACTGTTACCATGGTAAACAAATTTGGGATTCAGTGTTTCTTTTGTTCTACAAAAATCGGAATCCTGATTTTGGCAAAGAAATGCACCCTTAATGTTGTCTTTTTTGCTTGATGTGGCCTAAATCGATGGCAATATAATTAAAATCATGTAGCAAAATGATTGCCCCCCTCAAATAATTGGTGTTAAAATTTTATTAATATTAATTTATTAAATAATTATTATCATTATGAGGATACAATAATTTAGGTACTGATCCAGAAGAAAACCTAACCTGATTTCTGAAACCACAACAGTTAGATTGTGTTATCTTTGGCTAAATAAGTGACTTTTAATTAAAAGTAATAATCATGCAAAACCAGGGTATCAGAATCTCACTTTAAATTATTTTACTTTCAATATCTGATATTTTTGTGTAAACCATTTGAAACCATTCAGGGTCTGAACCTTTAATTTTTATAACTTCTCAGTTTCCAGTGGACAAAATTTTTTACAAATGTTAATTTTTCATAAATTGTAGAGACACAAGTAAATGTAAATGCCTATGTGATCTTATTATCATTGTTTCATTGTTTCAAAGTATATTGAAAAAAAATTAATAACTATATTTTCTGAAATAATGCAATGCTAATGCATTAAACAATGTAAAGTTTTCATTTATAGTCCTGTGCATTGTTTGAACCGTGTGAACACCAACAAAGTTTCTTTACAAGTTTTGGAGTTTATGATTTCAGATAATTTTTTCCTTTTCTCTGCTTTTCCCCCCAAAAAAAGTGAAACGAGAGAAATAAGGACAAGAAAAACCTTCACTCATGAGATAAAAAAATAAATGTGCTAAGCCTGTCAGATATTTGCAAGAAGCTCTGCTGGGAGTTACGGTTTGATGGATGGCACTGAATTCAAGGGAGCGTCAACTCTCCCGGTTTTGACAGGAGTCTAAAGATTTTTCACTTCATGTCCAGGGAAAAAAACAAGACGACTGCCATACATTTACTGTATTTCTCACGGGAGAATTGCAGGAAATTTCAAGGCGGTCTCCAGATTTTTAGGTCCTGAGGTTGGCATCTCTGTAATTGACATAATTCAAACTCTACAGCTTGTTGTTAAGATAAAACTCATATTCCTATAATTTTGCATCAAAGCTTGGACAGAAACGTTTTCAGCATTGTCACAGGCAAGATAGAAAATGACAATAATATTAATTTTGAAATCTTTTCATGAAATTAATGTATTTATTATTGAAAAACTGACCTGATTTTTTCACTTGCTTTATAAATTATAAATTAATTATATTATAAAATAATAAAATGATGAAAAAAGTAAAAAGTACTGAACCACAAAGACTGATTAAGCAAACATCCATAAATATTTTAGAGATGTTAGTTTAGCAGTATTTTTAAACATAATCTAACAGTATGTTTTTAAATAATCCTGCTTCACATATGTGAGGGGAAAAAATTCAATGTTTGGCAAAGGATTTGTAGGTGCGAAACCTTTTCCTAGTTTAGCCACCCAAGCCTGATCTGTTGAACAGGTTAGGTCACCTCTTGCATTTTATAAAAAATGTCAAAAGGTGCGTTTAATGGGCAAGAGGGCCTTGGATGTGTGACTTAATTTAGTATCTGGCATACCCCTCCCCTCTCCTTGGGTTTATTAGAAGAAGAAAAAACTACAAGTGCCCTGGAGGTATGAAGAGTTTTTTGTAAAGTTTCAGGGAATTTTTTTACAGTTTTAAGGGGGGTTGATATGGTGAAGTTAGGGTTTTTGAACGGAAAGGTAAAAATGGAGAAACAATTTTCTACAAGCAAACTTAAACATATAAAATTAGGACCCTTCAGGGCATTTGCTCATTTGGATATCCCCTTCGCGCGGCCCCCACCTATAGCATCACCCAAGGGATAGAGAGAAGTATACTGCATATGTTTGTACCTATCAACACAGTTTCAGAACCTCAAGGGGCTGCAGACTCATGGTTGGGTTGAATGATGTGAAGCAGGCTTCAGTTAAGGCCCATGCCGCTGTTTTATAATGTATTGCACGCTGTGTTGTTAAACAACAACATGGCGAGCAATGCACTATAGAACGGTGGCACGGATGTCAATACTTTGGTTATTTGGAATTATCCGTTTGTAAAATTATGCTGTATTGACACCTTAACTCATTGCCTGAATTCCAGCTTCTTTCTTCGCACTTCATTTCATGAGTTACTCATAGAGTAAAACATGGAATGGAGTGTAAAGGAAGAAGCTGGAACTTAAGCCTCAAGGTTTGTAGCATATGAGAACTGGACAAGTGCTGAGTGGCAGGTGATCAGAGGCAGCATGGGGAGGCTACATGGAGTGCAATGACCTGGACACTTCCTGGCCTTGACACTAACATTGGGGTATCAGAGACTGGTGCCGAAGGAGACCTTTTGGGACTTTTTTTTTTAATTTTCCAAAAAGGTACTTACAGGTTTGCTAAAGTTGGAATAAAGTACAAATACACAAATATGTTTCTATTCTTTTATTTCCGAGTACGGAATACATTCAGCAGTCACTTCATACATACCTAGCCACTTGCAGATCATGCTCCCAAGACACAATGCACTCAAAACAGGTTCATCTATATAGCACCTGCACCATTATATTATATTCATTAGCAAACAGACACCCTTTTTCTTTCAACTACACAAGAAAAAAAAATGGAACTGGATGTAACTGAAAAGCCCTGCAGACCCATATCACATTGATATGGCTTAATGATATCTTATTTATCAGGAAACAAAGTCCAGATATCATTAAGCCAATGTGATATGGGTCTGCAGGGCTTTTCAGTTACATCCAGTTCCATTTTTTTTTCTTGTGTAGTAGGCCAAACCTTCAGAGGCAATATGGACCCTTTTTGTTTGACATGGCAAATATAGCAAGGAAGTTGCCCCCATATGCAGCCTTGCTTGTTGAAAGAAAAGTGTCTGTTTGCTAATGAATATAATTTAATGGTGCAGGGTGCTATATAGATGAACCTGTTTTGCGTGCATAGTGACTTGGGAACAGGATCATCAAGTGGGTAGTTATAACTGGCTAAGGCCTAGGGCATATGTCGAATTAAAGTTGCGTTGAATACATTCAGATAATTTGTTTTTTTGAAAGTGTAATGATTCAGTATCTTTTGAAAAAAGTATAATCGATGCGACCCTAATTCGACGTGTGCCCTAGGACAGGTGGGTAGTTATAACTGGCTAAGGCCTAGGGCACATGGCGAATTAACCCTTTCAGTCCCATAGCATTTTCCCTAATATTCCTATTTTATGAGGACAAACAGACACACCCCTGCCCATTTTTGCATATCAGTACCACGTTTCTGGGTTTCCTGTTTTTCATTGAGAGGGGGGCTGGGGCTTTTTGTAGAGCTTTGCCGCTGACCCATAATTTGCTTTCCAACGGCGGGAAGCTATCACACAGGTTAGACTTCTGATAAAACAGTCAAAAATACAACTAAAAATTCCACTCAGAAGAGGCCATAGGACATCATTAAGTCTATTATGGACAATACATTTGTGCTGTGCTTCAAGTAAGAAGTATGGCTGAGGGGTTTCATTGACTTTTTCCACTGTTCTTCTGGGAGCTGTTGAAAAATTTTGGTGAAAGAAACCCTGGCTCCTCTCTAGTGGAATCTTTTTGCCTCAGCACAGAGTTCTTAGGAATCTGTGTTTTAGACATAAAAAGCAAGCAACTGAGGATGCTTTTGCTTTTAATTGTTGCAGGGCAAAAAGACTTATATAAATCTTTCGTCTAACCTGTCAATACAGGGGGAACCGCTGTGAAATTTCATTGGTTTACCACAGGTATCCCGAGCGCTAGGGTTTTGTGTGGCTTTGTTGTTCAGTCGCTTCAAAGTTCAAAGCGCCATATTTTCCTTGAATGTACACTTGCAGAGGAGAAATTTCAGGTCAGAGCTAAGGATTAAAGGTACTTTTAAGTTAAGTCTGTGGCTTGTTGATTGTGTTTGATTTAGTCTAGAAATTTACGCGAAAAAACGACTCGTTGTGCTCAGTGTAGCGTGTGTTTTTGCATGTCAAAAATCGCGAGTTATTTTGTGAAATCAAGTGGTTGTTTCTGTGAGAAATCCGACCCTCTGATCCACTTGTCTTCTCTAGACAGTAGAAAAATCACTCTTCTACACAAATCACCAGATATTAAGTGTCATTTTGCCGTGAGTTTTATGATAGACACTTTAAAGTTCCTGAGTGTACAAAAGGGTGGTTTGGGCCGGTTTGGGATTGAAAGGGTTAAAGTTGCGTTGAATACATTTAGATAATTTGTTTTTTGAAAGTGTAATGATTCAGTATCTTTTGAAAAAAGTGTAATCGATGCGACCCTAATTCGACATATGCCCTAGGACAGGCATCAAGAGTTCCAGATTCGTGGTGCACTGCCAATGCATCATTGTTGAACAAAGAAAAAAGTGAAACAAAATCTACTATATTATACCGGAGTTGCCAGGTCCAAGCGAAAAACCAAACTTTTCTACTGGACTACTAGATAAAGAGTAGCCTCTCCCCTAGGCTCAGATAAATTATGCCGGCTTAGTTTTGAGCATACTATAGTTGGAGCATCGAGCATAATGCCCATGTTTTTCTTAAAAAATCTTTAAATAGCACTGACGACTTCCTCTATGATCGCGCGGGCTTCCAGTGGTTGTCTGATTTTTTTTCTTTTCTGTTCTCTGTTTTCAAATAAAACCAACATTTCATGCAAATCAAGTGAGTGCAGTCTGTTTTGATCCTTCCGAGCAAGGATTTTGTGAAGTCTTGTATTTTTTTAAAGGCTTGGCTGCTAATATTGGAGGCCTGTACCCTGGTTGCCAATGGATTTTTTTTATATAAAAGTGCATGGGAAAGTGCGTAGAAAAAAAATATTATGTCGAGCATAATGATTTTTTTCGAGCATAATGCTATGTTTTTTGGTGCAATGCTCAAAAGCACTTATTAATACTCGAATTTTCGAGCATAATTTATCTGACCCTACTCTACCCCCGGGTATTATAAAATTACTACCTACCTACAGTACAGCAACTTCAAAGCTGTACTTAAGCTGCGCTGTCAATTCTGTTTTTCCACAGAGGCCTGCAACGGAGAGCTGTTATTTTACCCCTTTTTTCCACTAAATCTCCGAAGAGCTACACCACAGCGCCGAAATCTTAGTAGGTTGCCGTATGGACGTTGAGGACAAAACGTTTTATTGTTAACTAGAATGTTCAAACAGGCAATAAACATAGAATAAAACAACAGTAACCAAGAGCATCAATTGCAAAGTAATTTCAAGAAGAATATAGCTTACTTCAAGGAAGCAGAAGACATAATCAGCTCTATTTCCAAGTGTGTTTTATTACGCCGACCCACCATTTTTAGGAAGCACCCAGCATGCTCTGCGAGTAGACTTTTAAATTAGTAGCCTGGCCGTATGGCTTAGTAGCCCGGCCTGTTTGAAACTACCAAGGGTGTTCGGAAAACGAAGACCCGGAAAACGAAGATCGAAGACCGAAGACCCTACGGAAAACGAAGACCCAAAAACGAAGACATCTACGATTGCTTCACAGAAATGATTATCCAACATGGAGAGTCTAATAAATAGGCATGAGAGTTATTGAAAAAATTAAGGGTCTTCGTTTTCCGAAAGCGGAAATCGAAGACCCCATAAAAATAGCGTATTTTTCATCAATCTTTCTCAAAACCACTGCTAAGCTATCTTATTTACACATAGAGTCCCAGTAGTCTCGCTTCTACTTAAAAAATACATGAGAATTATTTTAAAAAATTCAGGGTCTTCGTTTTCCGCTTTCGGAAAACGAGGACAAAAGCGTATAGTATTTTTCATCAAACTTTCTCAAAACCACCGCTATGAAGCTATCTAACTAACACACAGAGTCCCAGTAGTCTCGCTTTTACTTAAAATACATTAGAAAATAACACACCTATGTTGTATTGTGAATGTGCGCATTCTGATTGGTTAAAAAGCGTGTTTGTAAGAGACCTGAGAACACGATTGTCACGCAACGCTGGCGCGCGTGTGTATGTTATTTTCTAAAAGCAATAAAAATACTTTCTGCGTGCTCTCTGGTTTCTTACAAACACTCGGGGAATGTTGGTCGAACTGATAAAACTTGAAAGACACTCGCCTTCGATCAGTTCTCCCAACATCCCCCTCGTGTTTGTAAGAAAGCAGAGAGCACGCGGAAAGTACTTTTATTGCTTACCACTGTATGCATAGCTACGCGACCTTCAAAATTCACTGTTGCGATGGGCGATTTTACGCAAGAAAATTTTAAATCAATTTTCTTGAACAGAGAGTTAAACATTCTAGGCAAGGGAAGCCAAGGATCGCTTAAAACCATTTTGGTTGATTTTGCAATCAATATCGATCCAGTAAAGCAGCCGAATCCAGCGTTTTGGTTTGATTGACGGCTAAAAATCGCCAATCGCCCATCGCAACATTGAATTTTGAGGTCGCGTAGCAATGCATACAGTGGTAATGAGAATATTGAAAAAAATTCAGGGTCTTCGTTTTCCGAAAGCGGAAAACGAAGACCCCAATGAAAAAAAAGCGTATTTTTCATCAACCTTATTCAAATCCACCGCTAAGCTATCTAACTTAACACACAGAGTCCCAGTAGTCCCGTTGCTACTTTAAATACATCACTCAGATACATGAGAACTTGAAAAAATTGCATATATTCCATCAACTTTTCTCAGAAACCGCTAAGCTATCTGACTAGCACATAGAGTCCGAGTAGTAGTCCCGCTAATTATTGAAAAAAAATATTCGTTTTCCAAAAGTATGCAAGCGGTTTGCTCAAACTAAAATCCGTACGATTATATGGCTTACAGCTAAAGCCGTGGTTGCGTGCCGCGCGTTTTCAAAACTTCCAAAGGACTTGCTGTTTTAGAAAATACCTCCAACAAACGCGTTTGCCCGCGTGTGGTTTTCGATAGTGCACTGGGTTATACTAGTTGTCAACAAATATCTCCCTAGCCTGTACGAACATCTATAGAAATATGTGTTTCATTGCATGCAAATTTCTAACAATCCAGGTCGTCGTGAGTTCCAAACTCACAGGGATTTTTAGTGGATTCAATATATGAGTCATGCATTCACCCCGGGGGACTCCAAAATTTTTTTGTCGGAAATTTTCAGGTTCACCCCTAAAAGATACCAAACATGGCGGGCCATGGCGGCCGTGGCTCAAACAATTTATTACCCTAAAAGACACAGGTAACAGGTGAAAGATACCCACCAAGAAATTTCCGTGTTTGTTTCTAATTTATTGTCTTCTCATTGAATAATCTCTCTTTCTTACACGATTTTTAGAGGTACCATCATAAGAAAAAGCATTTTGGACACAGTTTCGGGTCTAAAAGATACCAATCTCCCTAAAATTTATTGAAGATCAAAATCACCCCTAAAAGAGACCAAACCATCGTGATTTTAACCCTAAAAGATACGACGATCATCCCCGACCAAAAAATATGGGAGTCCCCCCCCCTCCCTCCGGCAATCCTAAATCGCCTAAACGATCATTTATATACAGCGGAAAGCACAAATTTAAATTATACTGTCTAAAGTTGATTCTTCAATGATATGAGAATAATTGTGGTTGCATGCTTCTATTACTTGAAGGAAAAAGGCCAGAACATGAATAGCTTATAATCTCAAGCCATGTAAAGCTGTGTTCAAACAGTTTAACTGAAATAGTCATACTCAGCCGGATTTGATTAGGAAAAGATGTTCTGTAACTTTACATCACGCAGAAATGTTTTTCTAGGCGCCTTCTTGGCTTTGGAAACTGTAACTCTTCTAGGGTATAACTCTTCAAACTCATGACTACACAGTGCATTTGTGTTGTATTAGAAAATTCGCGGAGAAGATTCGTGACTCTCTCCTGCGTTAGAATCCATTTTTACAGGCGACGCAAACAGTAGCTAGCTAGGAAGTAGGCACGATCGCTAGGCCAGTGTGTGCTCCATGCTGATTGGTTAACTGTGTCACTAAGTCTGGCAGAAAGTTATTTTTAGTCGCCTGACAGGAGCGGACTGGAGCCGTTTCACCAAAAATAGTAACAAGACCCCCAGCAACGGGTGCTGGAATTACTACTTTTAGCATGCAATAGAGGAGCAACAAAGTCGGTAAATATAGTATCATCTCTCGGCGGCAACGAACGCCGTCGTTGGCTTGTCGAAGATCAATCGATGAAATTCGGCGCTCGCTCGCAACGGAGATTGTGCAAAACGACAGATGATTCTGGAAAGTGAGAGCGGCAAACATAACGTAGAAAATTATGTTTAGCGCAATAGGATAAATAAATGTAGAAGAGCAGAATAAAACAAATAAGAAGCTATCAAAGCGACCAAGGAGGGCAAATTTAAAAAGTCGTTCAAATCTGACCGTAGCATTTGCTTCGGTTGCACGGGTCTAAATCCACCCCTGAATTCACGCAAGAATGTATCTGGCGCCAAAAACAAGCCCTATTTAACTTAAAGGACGCTTGACTCCGTTAGTTCAGCAACTAGGCCTTTCCAGATTGTGCTCGGCGCTTTTTTAGCGCAATTTGGCTTTGGGAGCACTATTTTTATCAGAGAAGATAAAATTCGTATCTCCGCGCGGCCATGTAATATCCTCTATGTATGTTGATCTTCTTGCTAGCTAACTAGGCGTGTGTGAGAGGAGATGCCCGCGTAAGATTCGCACGTAATGTTGATCTTGTTGCTAGGTAACTACGGCTTTATGGACCAGATCCAGGTACTTAAGTGGGTGAAGAGGAACATCCGGTTGTTTGGGGGTGATCCTAGTAAGGTGATTCTGGCAGGTCAAAGTTCAGGTGGAACTGCTAGCCGCTCGATCCTGTCGCGCGAGGCCTTTTCCACAGCGCCATAATTATGAGTGGGTCAGCAGTCCTTGATAAATCGTCACATGATGCATCTAAAGACAACCAGGTGTTCTTAAAGAGGGTCAAGTGCAACAAGAAGTCACTGAATGAGCAACGTAGATGTCTGCAAAAGGCGAGTGCCGACAAACTAGTGCGAAAAGTCCCCTACTGGACCTACCCATACTGGGCTATGCCAGATCTTACCGATTACCCAACATCCGGGTTCGTTTGCGGTGCACTCGCTACGGTCGATGGGTATGTTGTGCCCAAACCTCCTGTGCAAGCGCTGGGGAACAAAGATCACGTGATCAATGACGTTCCAGTTATTATCGGTAGTACAGCACAGGAAGTAGATTACTTTCCCGGTAGAGACTTTTCCAACAAAAGTTTCAAGAAGGCCGATAACTACGCTCGTAAAAAGCTGAAAGGATTCTTGAGTACCGCCGAAATAAATCAAGTGTTTGAGATGTACAAGCCATACCATGCGACCGACCCACAACTGTTCTATTCAACTGTGGTGTCCGACAATCGAGTCACCTGTCCGAGTAATGTTCTGTCCGACAATCGAGTCACCTGTCCGAGTAATGTTCTGTCCGACAATCGAGTCACCTGTCCGAGTAATGTTCTGTCCGACAATCGAGTCACCTGTCCGAGTAATGTTCTGTCCAAGAATGCGTCCTTGGGCTTCCAGAGTCCTGTTTATCGGTATTCAGTATAAACCAACTAATGGTCTATTACAAATCCTGCATTCTGATTGGCTGAGCTACTAATGGTCTATTAATGATAGACCGTGCCTGGTAAAACCACCACCTTTCTTTGCAAGAAAACTTGATTTTTTCAACATAAAATAATGGAATTCATTGTCAAAACTGACCAACTAGTTGGTTTATACTAAAACAATTAGACCTCTCGTCCTCGTGTGCTATGATATCAATAGACCATTCGGCCTTCGGCCTCATGGTCTATTCATCATAGCACATTCGGCCTCAAGGTCTAATTGTTAAATAGTGACTGCGTGCCCGGAAAACCCAGTACACGTATGTTAACATTCAAAATATTATTATAGAGTCGTCAGTGTCATTGTCATCAATTTCTATTTGTGTCCTTTGCACATCCTAATGCCCATGTCTTGTCCTGTGTCATTACAGTCAAAGCTCTCGTAAGCGACCACCTCGGGAACTGAAAATTGCGGTCGTTAACGGAGCTGGTCGCTTACGAGAGCGGCTCTCGTTAGCGACCACCAAGCGGCTTCCTACTTGAACAATAGGTGTTGGTCGCTTACTAGAGCTTAGTACAATAAATCTATAAAATATCATGTGATACTAATGCTTAAAATAGTTTGATTTATTTCCCAACTTTAATTAAGAATAGATAACCGCAAATATGTACATAGAAAATAGCATTTCACCGGTGCAGCTTGTATCAGTTTAGATATTTATGAGGTGATGACTGATGTTTTAAAGACAAAAAGTACTGTGGTCGCTTACAAGAGCTTAAAAACAATAGAAATCTCTGTTGGTGATTTGAAATTGTGGTCGCTAGCGGAGCTGGCCGCATCGATAAGGCGGTCGCTTACGAGAGCCTGAAATAACAGAGTTTATGTGACATTTCAAACGGGGTTTCGGGAAAATGGTCGTTATGGGAGCTGGTCGCTTACGAGAGCGGTCGCAGAGAGAGCTTCGACTGTAGTATCATTTTCATTCGGTTTGTATTCGTCAACCCTTTGCACGTATCCTTATGCCCATGTCTTGTCCTCTGTCATTAGTATCATTGTCATTCTGTTTCTATTCGTACCCCTTGCACGTATCCTAATGCCCATGTCTTGTCCTGTGTCAGTTATTGTCATTCCTCGGATGGGATACAAAGAGTGTATTGTATTAGTGTATCACCTCAACTAGTTTCGATATAACGTGAACGACCTTGCACCTTAGTCAGTATCAACATAGGCTAGAGTGGAAACGCATGCGCAGTTTCGCGGAAGTACAGGACCACTGAACAAATAATCGCAGGTATAACCGCAGTTGCCATCAATCAATCAATCAATCAAACTTTATTTTAACACAGAATCCTTTCATAAAATTACAAATTAAAAATATGAACTTCCAAAGAGCTGTGTATTATATATTAAAACAACTAAATTTCTATCTATCTATACTATTATAATCTCGCGACAGTGAGCGTGTTTTGGTTGGAAAAGATTCGCCTTGGGCTAAGTTCTAATTCAAGCGATTTCTTAAGTGAGGGACAAAGCTGCCATCGCCGCCATTTTGAAATCTCCCACAGAAACTAAAAAGAACTCAGTTCGCACAGCCGTAAGCACCATAGTTATTCAGACCTAAATGGTTCTGTCACAAGTTGAGAACTATTTTCAGCGGTCTTCTGCACTATTTAAGCTAGATACATATTAATGAGCATCACTTCGCACGAACACTCGGAAGGTTAAAGCCATGCCTTACGGAGCTCGTACTACATGGCCGGGGCTAATAGTCCTCTAGGCCCACAAGTCCAAGTTGTAAGTTGTTCATTTTCGTTTTTTCCTTTTTATTCCGAATATTCTAAGGTTGGTACTATAGCTATTCATTCCTGTGCAACCAACGTTTTCTCTCATAGCTTATAGAGTGAAGAAGAGCGCTGAGAATAGATCACTATTTTCAGCGGTCTTCTGCACTATTTAAGCTAGATACATATTAATGAGCATCACTTCGCACGAACACTCGGAAGGTTATTTGCGGGGCCTACCGAGTTCACAGCTATCTTCTCACTCAATTCTGCGTCGGTTGCCTTAAATTCCTTTTCTCCCTCCCGGCCCTACCCTTGCGCACTATTTCCTTTCTTTAAGGCAACCAACGTTTTCTCCCATAGCTTATAGAGTGAAGAAGAGCGCTGAGAATAGATCACAAATTTCATTCAGCTTGAACAGACGTACACCATGTTGAGGCCACATTTGTAATAACCTGCCACATTTGTAATAACTGCCACATTTGTAATAACATTGTGCCACATTTGTAATAACTGCCACATTTGTAATAACATTGTACCACATTTGTAATAACTGCCACATTTGTAATACCACTGTGCCACATTTGTAATAGCGGAGCTCCTCAGCGGCCGAAGGCCGCAGAGCGGAGCACCATAGCTATCCCAGGACAAATGCAATAATTCAAACTTGAACTCAGGTATACGATCGATTTCATTTCTCATGGTTCAGCGGTATTCCCATATGGGTATTGCGGACACCTCCGTGGCTGCCTGGGCATCTACCACAGGTAAACCAAGACCTCCCTCCGTTTATAAATATCTCAGGAAGGGATGAAGTCAGGACAACCAATGTAGGTGACGGGGGAGTTGCGTTAGTGGCAGTCGGGTGTAACTGCCTGGTCACGTGGTATGATGTCATCAATGACTTCATAATAGGAGAATGAGAATAGATCTCGAAATTGTGTAGGTGACTAGAAGTACTGACAAGATGGACACGTGATGTGACGTCATCGATGACGTCAGTGATGTCGCGAAGCCTTAAAATGGGAGCTAAACTGACAGATTACAGTGCAGGCATGAGCAAAGATAAATCTAATTGATTGTCTTGAGCTGATAAAATGTTTTAATTACAAATCCAAAATTGAAAAGGGAAAGATGAGAAACTCAAACAAACAAACGTACAATGACACAATTTCACAAACCTTATGTATCAACCGAACGTTCGGTAATCAAACTCAATCAAACCCCATTCGATCGATTAAGTTCGGTAATCAACCATAACCAAACTTTCCAGAGAAGTTTACAATCGAACGTTGGAGTGCTAAACTTGTTTTCAATCAATTTCAACTTGTTTTCACTTCAAGTGAAAAAAGGGTTATTAATCAACAAGAAGTCAAATACCTCCGGTGCTTGGAGAGCAAAAATATTGCCAGACAACAATGAATTTTAAGTGTAGAGTAATGTGTAGTGCTTTTCGTTGACACAATTATTATATTATTATATTAATATACACATTATCATATTACAAAGATTATATGTAGATTTAGGCACCGCCTAAAAGCGGAGCTGGAGTTAATACATGTTATCGAGGGTAAGTCGACTTTTCTACGTTTGATGATGTCATCGATGACGTGACCTTGGTAGTGCACCCACATGCCTCCAAAAAGACTTAATCCAAGTTTGGTTACCTAGCAATGTTGCTTCTCCAGATAGAGTTTTCTTTGTTTTGATTACTTCATAGTTGTGACATCATGCCACGTGATCTTGGGGTGCAATCACTTGCCTCCAAGATAACTTTACCCAAGTTTGGCCACCTAGCGATGTTGCCTTCTTGAGATATTAACTTTTCCAATTTTGATGACGTCACACCACTTGACCATTTTGCTGCGCTTCTCTACTCACCTTTACCATGTTGTCCAAGTTTGGTTGTCTTGGAATCTTCCCTTCACGAGATATGATTTTTTCAACTTTTTGTCATCGATGACGATGACTTTCCACCTAGTTATGAATTTATTACAAATGTGACAGAATTGGGTTACAAATGTGGCAGTTATTACAAATGTGGCACAATGTTATTACAAATGTGGCAGTTATTACAAATGTGGCAGGTTATTACAAATGTGGCCTCAACACACCAGTGCCTTGCTTTCCTGAGCGTCGATGAGCGCGGGCTAAGGCGAAATGAGTGACATAATTACACCAAGCAAAGTCATGAATAATATTCTCTAAGTATAAATCCTTACGCTGTATCGCAAAACGAAGGACAAAAACCCGAAGAGAAGAAGGAAATCTCTCCAGTGGGCGTGTTTTTTGTTGGAAAAAAAATTCACCTTTGGCTAAGTTCTAATTCAAGCGATTCTTCCAGCGAGGGACAAAGCCGCCATCGCGCGACCATGTTGAAATCTCCCACATAAACTAAAAAGAACTCATTTCCCTCGGCCGAAAGCACCATAGACATCCAAACCTAAATGGTTCTATTACACTTACTGATGTGTCCACGGATAATTTTAATTCGAAAGATTTGTAGACTAGACGAACTTTCGGAAAATCGTACTTCATGAGGCATTTTTTAGTAAAAGCTGGCAACAAATGCCATCTTATGCAAAATTTTACGCTGAATCCGAATTTGTTTGTTGCCAACGCAGATTTTGCATTTTAAGAGGTGAAATGACGTCATGATTGACAGCTGTCACATAAACCTCTACAATGAATTTTTCGCCGATTTTTCTTTTCAAATTTTAACGGCCAGTGAAATTCAAATGTATAAGTGGCAATGTGATATTCAAAAAAAATGTATCTATGTTATGGGATAGGGTGATTGATGAGCGTAGAACGTCGTCTAAAATGGCGGATCCAAGATGGCCGCCGTGCCGCCATTTTGGATATCTGTTGATTGTTTGAGGCCATCACGTTCAAAGGCTAAACTTAAAAAAAAACTAAAAGACAAAACTTAAACGATTTTGCAACACATAAAAGTAGCAACTGACGATTATGGTGGAAAGACAATAATATATAGGCAAATATATGATTGTTGTTAGTGAATTTAGGTAGGAAGCGCAATCCACAAAATTATATAGCAACTACTGTAAAAGTTGTCCCTACTGTAAAAGTTCTCACTATGACTATTGATTTCAAAGCCTATCACTGAGTCAACTAAATCTACGACTATTGTTTTAAATGCATGCAGAATATTCCTCTTACACACACAGGAATAATAATGATAAGAAAAAAGCAGAGATAAAGGGGGAAATCATTCTATGGCAATTTAGGCGTTGCTCCAGCCTTTTCTGATTTGTTTTATAGCCTGGTCGTAGCAACTTTGAACTTATAAGCAAAAGTAGCGAATGTAAGACTTTAATTTGTCCTCGGAGTAGCTTTCCTCTCTATGCTTGAAAGCCCTTTCCTATTCCAACCCCTTTCTTGTCTGGGGTTTCCTTTTGAGGTTTTCTGCTGGTCCTAAGGTTTCCGCTATTTTTCGATTATGCCACGGGGGCAGCAGAATGATCGTTGTGAACGAACTTTTGATATAAGGACTTCAAAGGCACAGTTTTGTTGCCGGACCAAGGATGATTAAAATAAAAAAATAACTGGGGATATCGTTTAGATCGTAAAATCAAGCGGCGGTGAATCTGATTCACCTTTTCATATTGATTTGCCTTGTATATATTTAATATGGCTTCATTCGACCAGCAGCACTGCATTTCATATTGTGATACCTTGAATTCATTGTCAGGTATTTATTTCCATGTATTTTTTGACTACAGAGTAATAGTTTCTAAAAATCAAATTTGACGATAAGGCGGCCATCTTGGATCCGCCATTTTGAATATCACAGCAGCGCCATATCCGAATAATACATTTTTCGTACAGAACATTCTAAACTATCCTGTTCAAGTTAAATATTCGTTCGAATTTGAAATATAGCGACAAAACTATTTTAAGGGGTTCGCGAACAGCTGTCAATCATGATGACGTCATTTTCAACCATTAAAATACAAAATCAGGGATGACAACAAGAAAATTCGGATTCAGCGTGAAAAATTACATAAGAAAACTCTTGTTGCCAGCTTTTACTAAAAAATGCCTCATGCGCCTTAAATAAATTTTCTGATATTTCGTCTAGTCTATTGAGCTGAGAAAAATGTTCATTCAAGTTTGAAACTTACACCACTGACACTGCCTACAGAGAGCACGCTAAGCCATGAATGAAATTCTCTAAAAACAAATCCTATGATAAACTAAATATTTCTTAGAACAATTTTACTTTACCTGTTTCTTCTCTCCCCTTACTGAGATATGATAAGCATACAAACAATTCCGAAGTCAAATGGTTTTTCTGTGTAATAGGCTTGGCGTTTTCAATTTTAGCGGGTTCTTAGACAGATTTCAGAACCGCACTGACTCATCAAGACACACGTGCGTCATTTTCTCCACCAAAATCAGGGAGAACAGAGCATTAGTAATGTAAATCAGCAGTTTAAGGAAAGGGGGAACTCAGGGTGAGTCTTCTAGCGTCACGAAGTGACGGGCTTTTTTCTTGTTTATATTAAGAATTATAGGGATTCTTAAAAATTTGAAAAGAGGTGTTTTTTATGCTATTTGGAAGGCTATTCCACAGGACAGCTCCTCTGTATTGGAAGCTGTGTTTCCCTGCTTCCTTGTTTGGTCTGGGCACAAACAAATTACCCAATGAATTCCTAAGACTATAGAAATCTAACATAGATTAGATCTCGTAGATTAGATGAGTATTTTGCTTGAATTGAAGGCAAGCATGACAAAACACTCAGACGGAGCCTAAGGTAGCATTTTACTCTCCGACTGCCTATCTATCCTCAATCACCCCCAAATACCAATGGCGCAAGGGCAAAGCAACTTGTGCTATAGCTAACAGAATAGCAGGAATCAAGTCCCCGTCCCGCACCTTACGGTCCGTGTAACTCCTGTCCAGCCAATCTCCCACTGCCCTTAACTTCAACCCAACTTCGCGACACCGATGTCGAACATTGGAGTCGAGTAATGTCGCATATCGATTGCTTGCATCTTCAGTCAGCTCTCGTGAGCTGCCACAGACATAGCTTCTATCGCTGCTTTGCAAACTGTACATTTTGGATTCTGTTTCTTTCTTTCACCCGTACGTGTTTTCACATTGTTATGTACTGTTCTTTCATTCCCTTCTTCAACCAATGATGTTTCTGCAAGGAGAGTATGAAACAACAAGTAGAAGAAGCAGTAGCCGAACTGGATGTGCCTGTTAATAAGGGGTGGCGAATGGTCCTTCAAAAAACTGTTTTCTCGCGAAATTTTAGGCGTTCTCGAATTCTCGTATTTTTAAATTTGCCGTTCTCGGATCTCGGATTTTTTTTCAGGTCGTCTCGGATCTCGGATTTTCCAGTTTGTTGTGTTTATATGGCGAATCTCAAATCGAGTTCTCGATCTCGGATTTTGAAAGCGGCGTTCTCGCGTTCTCGGATTCTCGCATTGACCATTCGCCACCCCTTTAATATATTGCCTATCAAAAAACATATAAAGTAGTCACTTATTGAGATCATTGACTTTGACATATACCCGTTCAATCACTAGAAGAATTCAAAAAAGTAATGGTCTTCAATCGCTGTACTGGACATGACCGGTATTTTGTTTCATAGGTATTTAGCGAGTGGCCACTTTACACATCTCCCGAATAACACTATTTATTCAACAAAATCCCATTAATAACAAAACAAACAACAACCAAGAATCCCATCTATAACAAAAACTCATTTTTCCGCGTAATTTGTGTTATATTCCGTCGTAAACCCCATATATCCGAAGGGAATTTTGGTAACTTTAATTGGATGTTTGATTTTATATATTTCCGTTTACAAAAATAATGATATAATGCACGCAATGAAGATTATCTAATGTCATAATTATAGCCAGTGATAACTCTTGCCGCTCTGGACTGCAGTCCAAAGTACTTTCTCAAAGTCCCACATTGAAAAAAAAAACATTCAAAACAGGGTCTCAAAGAATTCTAGATGTCATACCGTACAGTCTGTTCGATTTTTCTATTATTTCTGCTTTGGATACCTTTAAGGTTCGTGTGTCTTCCATGTGCTCCTTTAAATGGTTGAAAACGTTATCTTTGTTACTTCATAATCCGTTTGAATAAGCATACAGTATACTTAACGAACTACTAGAAATCTATCTGGTTTACTAAAGCTTTGAATACTAGCAATATGGATTCTTACCTGAAAGTGTTATTTGCTCATCAGCCTGGACGCGGAGTGCTAAATGGTCAAGCGCAAACTGGTATATATGAACAATTAGAGAGTCCAATACTGTTTATAGCCGCAAGCAATAACTATAATCTTGACAAAGGCGACTCGAGTGGTTTACATGAATATGAAAACATATAACATCGTCCTTTTAAAAGGAGCTGCGATAAGAATAGCATGATACGAAAGGAGTGACTCGGCAAGATATCAAGCCACGGAACTGAACTAGAGTGCATCTCCACAAATAGATTGCATTTATTATACAGTACGGGAAAACGCATTAGGATCGATGTCAGCTCGCCGTTTGTGTTCAAGGAGTGTGAATAGGGTTACAATTACACAGGGAAGCGTGAGCGGCCCCTATCTGTTCGCATTATTTTTGGATGAATTGATAATGGAACAGTTCGGTGAATGCTCGCTGTGCAAATATGCGGATGATACGACTGTCCAAGGTCCTATTAGGGCTGGTGGTGACCTATATAAAGATGCTGTTAGGACAATCAATTGAAATGTAACCCCACTAAGTGTAAGGATACTTGTTCATGGTGAAACAGGGGAACGCCCATGAGTACGAGAAAGTAGAAAACCTCCTTAAAGTAGGCGAACTAGACTCCTAGGCGTGATATTACAATCGAACTGTGAATTTACTTCGCATGTTTACTTCGCTGGAAACTTAATGAATCAAATCTAAATGTTTTTAGTATCACCCAACTAATGGACTATTGCCAATGCTGCATTCTGACCATGTATAGCACTGCAGCATACCTATACCTATATCTATACCTCTATAAGTTTTGTTTTTGGCTTACCTCTTCTTTGCTTTGCTTTATTTATGTTTTGATTGTGTTTTGCTATCATTTGTGACCTTGTATAGTACTGCAGCATACCTATACCTATAATTATATCTATACCTCTATAAATTTTGTTTTGTTTTGTTTGATCTGTTTTTTTTTGTTTGGCTTTCCTCTTCTTTGTTTTGCTTTATTTGTGTTTTTCTTGTGTTTTGTTATCATTTGTGACTTGTATAGTACTGCAACATATCGAGTCAAAGAAATCATCCATTTCGTCCATCAGATATTTTCCATTAAATTCAATAAATCAAGTTTGAATCTTTGTTTGTAGATGGTTATGACGCGTGATTATTTAGGGAATAACGATGATAAAGGAGTTGGTTGCTCGTGCTTGTTTTGGTTGAAAAGTATACTCACAATGCAAGGCATAACTAGGTCTTTACCCAATATATGTAGCATACAGCAGGTCTTGCTCTAAATAATGGGAATGAAGTAGCTCTCCAAACCACTGCCTTAAGGCACCCTTCAGCTACACAATACAACTGTATCGGAGATGTGAATCAAGATACACATTATACTTCTTAGATATGGCTAAAAGGGATGACTCAGGAAGGATCTGGGTAATAATTCATAGGCTTCACACGCTATCTATATGCGCTCTCTATATGTTTATATGCGCTCACGTGACCGTGCTATATCACTGCCGTTAGCCCCGGTTCATCTCTATGCGCTCACGTGACCGTGCTATATCACTGTCGTTAGCCCCGGTTCATCTCTATGTGCTCACGTGACCGTGCTATATCACTGCCGTTAGCCCCGGTTCATCTCTATGTGCTCACGTGACCGTGCTATATCCCTGCCGTTAGCCCCGGTTCATCTCTATGCGCTCACGTGACCGTCCTATATCCCTGCCGTTAGCCCCGGTTCATCTCTATGTGTCCACGTGACCGTGCTATATCCCTGCCGTTAGCCCCGGTTCATCTCTATGTGTCCACGTGACCGTGCTATATCCCTGCCGTTAGCCCCGGTTCATCTCTATGCGCTCACGTGACCGTGCTATATCCCTGCCGTTAGCCCCGGTTCATCTCTATGTGTCCACGTGACCGTGCTATATCCCTGCCGTTAGCCCCGGTTCATCTCTATGCGCTCACGTGACCGTGCTATATCACTGTCGTTAGCCCCGGTTCATCTCTATGCGCTCACGTGACCGTGCTATATCCCTGCCGTTAGCCCCGGTTCATCTCTATGCGCTCACGTGACCGTGCTATATCCCTGCCCTTAGCCCCGGTTCATCTCTATGCGCTCACGTGACCGTGCTATATCACTGCCGTTAGCCCCGGTTCATCTCTATGCGCTCACGTGACCGTGCTATATCCCTGCCGTTAGCCCCGGTTCATCTCTATGTGTCCACGTGACCGTGCTATATCCCTGCCGTTAGCCCCGGTTCATCTCTATGCGCTCACGTGACCGTGCTATATCCCTGCCCTTAGCCCCGGTTCATCTCTATGCGCTCACGTGACCGTGCTATATCCCTGCCCTTAGCCCCGGTTCATCTCTATGCGCTCACGTGACCGTGCTATATCCCTGCCGTTAGCCCCGGTTCATCTCTATGCGCTCACGTGACCGTGCTATATCCCTGCCCTTAGCCCCGGTTCATCTCTATGCGCTCACGTGACCGTGCTATATCCCTGCCGTTAGCCCCGGTTCATCTCTATGCGCTCACGTGACCGTGCTATATCCCTGCCGTTAGCCCCGGTTCATCTCTATGCGCTCACGTGACCGTGCTATATCCCTGCCGTTAGCCCCGGTTCATCTCTATGCGCTCACGTGACCGTGCTATATCCCTGCCGTTAGCCCCGGTTCATCTCTATGCGCTCACGTGACCGTGCTATATCCCTGCCGTTAGCCCCGGTTCATCTCTATGCGCTCACGTGACCGTGCTATATCCCTGCCGTTAGCCCCGGTTCATCTCTATGCGCTCACGTGACCGTGCTATATCCCTGCCGTTAGCCCCGGTTCATCTCTATGCGCTCACGTGACCGTGCTATATCCCTGCCGTTAGCCCCGGTTCATCTCTATGCGCTCACGTGACCGTGCTATATCCCTGCCGTTAGCCCCGGTTCATCTCTATGCGCTCACGTGACCGTGCTATATCCCTGCCGTTAGCCCCGGTTCATCTCTATGCGCTCACGTGACCGTGCTATATCCCTGCCGTTAGCCCCGGTTCATCTCTATGCGCTCACGTGACCGTGCTATATCCCTGCCGTTAGCCCCGGTTCATCTCTATGCGCTCACGTGACCGTGCTATATCCCTGCCGTTAGCCCCGGTTCATCTCTATGCGCTCACGTGACCGTGCTATATCCCTGCCCTTAGCCCCGGTTCATCTCTATGCGCTCACGTGACCGTGCTATATCCCTGCCGTTAGCCCCGGTTCATCTCTATGCGCTCACGTGACCGTGCTATATCCCTGCCCTTAGCCCCGGTTCATCTCTATGCGCTCACGTGACCGTGCTATATCCCTGCCGTTAGCCCCGGTTCATCTCTATGCGCTCACGTGACCGTGCTATATCCCTGCCGTTAGCCCCGGTTCATCTCTATGCGCTCACGTGACCGTGCTATATCCCTGCCGTTAGCCCCGGTTCATCTCTATGCGCTCACGTGACCGTGCTATATCCCTGCCCTTAGCCCCGGTTCATCTCTATGCGCTCACGTGACCGTGCTATATCCCTGCCGTTAGCCCCGGTTCATCTCTATGCGCTCACGTGACCGTGCTATATCCCTGCCCTTAGCCCCGGTTCATCTCTATGCGCTCACGTGACCGTGCTATATCCCTGCCGTTAGCCCCGGTTCATCTCTATGCGCTCACGTGACCGTGCTATATCCCTGCCCTTAGCCCCGGTTCATCTCTATGCGCTCACGTGACCGTGCTATATCCCTGCCGTTAGCCCCGGTTCATCTCTATGCGCTCACGTGACCGTGCTATATCCCTGCCGTTAGCCCCGGTTCATCTCTATGCGCTCACGTGACCGTGCTATATCCCTGCCCTTAGCCCCGGTTCATCTCTATGCGCTCACGTGACCGTGCTATATCCCTGCCGTTAGCCCCGGTTCATCTCTATGCGCTCACGTGACCGTGCTATATCCCTGCCCTTAGCCCCGGTTCATCTCTATGCGCTCACGTGACCGTGCTATATCCCTGCCCTTAGCCCCGGTTCATCTCTATGCGCTCACGTGACCGTGCTATATCCCTGCCGTTAGCCCCGGTTCATCTCTATGCGCTCACGTGACCGTGCTATATCCCTGCCGTTAGCCCCGGTTCATCTCTATGCGCTCACGTGACCGTGCTATATCCCTGCCGTTAGCCCCGGTTCATCTCTATGCGCTCACGTGACCGTGCTATATCCCTGCCGTTAGCCCCGGTTCATCTCTATGCGCTCACGTGACCGTGCTGTATCCCTGCCGTTAGCCCCGGTTCATCTCTATGCGCTCACGTGACCGTGCTATATCCCTGCCCTTAGCCCCGGTTCATCTCTATGCGCTCACGTGACCGTGCTATATCCCTGCCGTTAGCCCCGGTTCATCTCTATGCGCTCACGTGACCGTGCTATATCACTGCCGTTAGCCCCGGTTCATCTCTATGCGCTCACGTGACCGTGCTATATCCCTGCCCTTAGCCCCGGTTCATCTCTATGCGCTCACGTGACCGTGCTATATCCCTGCCGTTAGCCCCGGTTCATCTCTATGCGCTCACGTGACCGTGCTATATCACTGCCGTTAGCCCCAGTTCATCTCTATGCGGTGAAAACGACTAATTTTGGCCTAAAAAGCCTATATGTTGTGAGTATGTTACACATGCGACTATAATAATTTCTGCGGGCTGATTTCTCTTGCTTTACCAGATGAATATAACATTGGGAGTGCGCGCGCCAGTTTTATTACGAACACAACGAAAGCTATCAGAACACGGATGGAAGCTTCTTGTCCAAAATCTCAAGAGTATCTTTAGCAATTACTAACAATGAGTCGCCTAAGGCTCCGTGGTTATCCGCGACTAATTGTCAAATATAACGTTTGGCCTTCAAGCCTACATGACCAGTATTTGACCTGTATGACCGTCTTACTGCTACCAACCAGGTCACTTTTGGTGTCCGATTGGTAAACAGACCACAGATTAGTTCAGCAAAACACTTTATCTATAGTATAACCTACAAATAAGTCAGTAATCTGTAGTTAATTCAGTACTGCTTATCAGTTTTGTTGACCGGCCTTTTATGTATTTGCCTGGTCTCATGAAGAAAAAACAACATTCTTCCAGAATGCAAAACTAAAACTGCAGTAGAAATAAAACTGGCGAATAACTCGTTTATTCGACATACTAATAATAAGCATGAGTAGCTATGAGCGATCTTGACAAAAAGACCTAATGATTTCTGCGCGAGAAACAACGCCAATAGTGTGCTTCGTTTTCTATGAAATAATGAATAATACAATTATCGAATTTTTGATCCAGAGTTCACACAAGCCCTATCCAAATAACCAAAAAGCTCACAAAAACCCAATCCAGATGTTAACCAAATAAGCTCACATCCATGAATCCCCATACTAACCATAAAGGTCACAAAAATCCAATCCAAATATTTACTATAGTTGTAGCTCTCGCTAAAAGTGCCAACGAGCAATTTTATAAGTGAATCATGTTTTGCCCTTTTGAAAATATACTCACTGCGACACTCCCTAATTCTATTTGGCCGACTATTTTATATTCATTGATCCGCAAAGACGCAAAGCGTTAGCATCACGCGGACTATAAAGTGACTATAGATCACTTTAGGGACAAATATCTACCTCTAAATTTCATACATGTAAAGGTTGTATTTCCATGAGCATATGAACAAGCTAAATCACCATGTGATAGCAATGATTGTGTAATAATAACAGCGCGAGAATATATACGAACACAGCATCGCGGCGTTGGCTACACGGGCGCACTTCAGAAGTGGACCAAGGGTCAAATATTTAATTTCTCTTCTGATACTGATAGTGCTAAGTATTTGGTTTCAAAATCCTGGCACTTTGATTGGCTACTGGTTACACCACTCTGAACTCGAGAATCATTTTCTCCTCGCACGGCTCTATAATGCTGCCGCCTCGCCTCTTGGCTGGGCTGCTCGTTGGCAATTAACCAAATAAGCTCAAGTCCAATCGAAATACTATTAATACGCTCTTAAGTTCCCGAGCCCATCTTTTGAGGGGCTCCACATTGACTGGGTTTCCTTGGTTTTCTTATTTTCTGTCTAAACTTGAGATAAAGGGTATAAATCGCCACAAGTTAAAGTCGCAAACATTCATGCACAAAACCGAACGCATTCAATGGCCACTACGTCACGTACATACTCGCACAAAAACGAACTCATTCAAGGGTATATCGTATTTACCTGTCTGCTCATAAAGTTGTGTAAATCGTGAACCTTGGAGCTGCTCGGACTATATCCCTCTATCTATTGATCAATAGTACATAGTCAGTGTTGCGTAGAGGTCGCAATGCATGGGCCAATCAGGAGAGAGGTCGCAATGCATGGGCAATCAGGAGAGAGGTCGCAATGCATGGGCCAATCAGGAGAGAGGTCGCAATGCATGGGCCAATCAGGAGAGAGGTCGCAATGCATGGGCCAATCAGGAGAGAGGTCGCAATATGCATTGAGCGCCAAACACAAGTTCAAAGTTTTTTCTCCATGGAGACCAGCTTTGATTTGTTGTTTTTCGTTATTGCTATCCTTAAACAGCAGATAAGCTTTGCGAGAGAGTTTTAACATCGTGTTTATCTAATAAAAAGAACATTAATAACAATAACAATTAGTAACATTAGTCGTCAGACCCACGCGGCGAAGCGCATCCAATTCATAGCAACAAGAATACGACGAGTTGTGGCGAGGGGAGGCTAGAGCTGGATAATACATAAGTTATAATCAGAATGAACAAGCCTACAACATGCTATGGAAAGTGCAACAAGGTACAACAGGAGAGTGTATTATAAATATGACCTTGATCGCGTGCGTGGCGGGATAAATATCGTTAATAACCCCAACCCCTTGGGAGAGCTGCATTATAAAGTCAGCAGATATATCAACAATCGAGAGATGAATTCAACATTGATTAGCATAATCCGTCACGAAAATGTATCAGGGACAGACGCCAAAATAAATCAAGCTAGAAAATGCAACCATTTGTTAAGATGTAGAGTATACATACATACATCAGGCTAGAAAATGTAACCGTTTGTTAAGATGTAGAGTATGCATACATACATATATCAGGATAGAAAATGTAACCGTTTGTTAAGATGTAGGGTGTTAAAACCCCCAAAACGTAACTTCATAATTATCATGTTATAAATTGAACAAACACTCGCTGTCCGTCACTTGACTAGTCAATAATGGTATGACGATCTATAGAATGTAGATAGAATGTAATTTTTGAAACGTGAACTTGAAAATTCTTTAGATATCGTTCACTTGAGGGTAAGGCCTGGTTTCCATATAGTCTTATCTGTCTGATCAGTCGACCGTGAAACAATGAAAATTGGAATTATTCTTCTGTTTCCACAGTTGACTGATACGACAGATAAGACTATATCGAAACTAGGCTTAAATATTCTGGGTGACCTGAGCCTTTATACCTAATCGGCCCGCCAAATTTCATTGTCTTGTTCTATTTCAAAGGTACTATTCGTTCTCGTTCATTTTTTTAATTGGTGACCTGAGGATTCATGCCTTACAATCCCGCAAATGAGCCCTTGTCTTGTGGAGCCACTTGTTATTAGGATTAGTCAAGAGCCGCATTATTATTAATTCAACATCGATCAACATATTTTCCCGCTTCTGATTGGTTGAGCGCCACCGGCAAATTCTTGATGTTTGGCAGCAGAACAACTCAGGGGTCTGTCATTACTTACCGGGGCCGGGGGAGGGACACGAATTTTTAAAGCTCATTTAAGGGAGGGCCACAATATTGTTAGAGTGGATTTGGGGAGGGTCACAATTTTCCAATGAGGCATTCGTCGTAACACAGTCCACTTATGCATTTTATTATAACCATAAAGATGCAGCTTTTTACTACAGTACGGGTGCCATTTCTCACTTTCTACAGTTCTAAAATACAGCAAGTCAGGAGGTAGTTTCTCCCTTGTGTCAGATTACCTGTTTTTACCGGGGTGACAGGCAAATATTAAACTGTTGTTATCTGGTAACTGGAATTCATGGACGACAAACTTGATACACAACTCTCGCCCCTCATAAACTTAACTTATAACTTATGTGTAGAGGTCTAACATTCGCTGAGCCTCCGAGCCCCCTTGTCTGTGTGAGTGAAAGGGGGGATCTCTCGAAACCTGATGCCCTGGAAGGGGATACCAAGGGGTCTTTATCATGCAACTCATTTATATCATGTGCATTAAAAAATCAAAGGTTGCCATTTGAAACGGTTGCCCCCCGAAAAAAGCCTGGCGGCCAGTCACTATTTTCGAAAGAACTGACACCTTAGGTCAGCGTGCGTTCGGCGTTACGAGCATATAATAGAGTGAGGAAAGTGAGAACGATGCAGACAGTGATGCAGGCTATGAGGAGAGTGACAGTGATACAAAGGAAACCAGGAAAGAGAAGATTCTGATGGCGAAGACATTGAAAAAAAGCGCGCGAAAATGATGTCAGTAGCCTACTGTATGTGATCAGTTCTGGAAAGGACGTGCACAGCTCGGAAAGCCCGTTCTCTCTACCAATATAGCCAAAGATCGCACGTTGCAAATTTACAATGCCTTGGTCACGTCTGTGTTGGAACACGCATGTCCTATGTGCAGTAACAGCCTCTTGAAACGTGTCCAGGAATGCGCAATGCTCGAAATTCATCCATTTTCATGTAGATGTTTATTTCGCCGAACAGAAAGGAGACTAAGTCTTGCCTGAGTAGCGGTTCAAAACTACATTATTATAACGCGAGCATTGCGGCGTACTATCCGGGCTGTAATGAAGATGTTGGCGGGCTCTAATATATTACGAGCCCGTGCGAGTCAATCGGCGTTATGATGGTGACATAAATTCCCGCTTTTTGTACTCAATGCTCTCCAAAGTTAATATTGTAGTTTATGTTCTTAGGGGTAAATATGTTTGGGCCCTTCTCAGTGCTCATTTTAGCGGAGCTCCTTAGCGGCCGAAGGCCGCAGAGCGGAGCACCATAGGTATCGCAGGAAGAATACAATAGCTCAAAGTAAACTCAGGTATACGATCGACTTCATTTTTCATGGTTCAGCGGTATTCCCATTTGGGTATCGCGGGCGCGTCCGTGCGTGTCGGTCTGCGTGCCCCACCACAGGTAAACCAAGACCCTTTTACGTTTATTATCATATCTCAGGTAGGGATGAAGCACAGGCAAAAAGTTGCGTTAGTTGCAAGGGGGATGCAACTACATGGTCACGTGGTATGGCGTCATCCATGACGTCATCATAGGAGAAAAAGAATATATCTCGGGAAGGGATGAACCTCAGACAACCAAACTTGGGTGTAGTTGTGTTAGTGACAAGGGGGTGCAACTGCTTGGTCACGTGGTATGACGTCAACGATGACGTCATCAAAGGAGAAAAATAATATATCTCGGGAAGGGATGAACTTCAGACAACCAAACTTGGGTGAAGTTGTCTTAGTGGCAAGGGGTTGCAACTACATGGTCACGTGGTATGACGTCATCGATGACGTCATCATAGGAGAAAAATAATATAACTCGGGAAGAGATGAACTTCAGACAACCAAATTTGGGTGAAGTTGTGTTAGTGACAAGGGGGGTGCAACTGCATGGTCACATGGTATGACGTCATCGATTACCTCATCATAGGAGAAAACATAATATATATCTCGGGAAGGGATGAACTTCAGACAACCAAACATGGGTGAAGTTGTCTTAGTGGCAAGGGGGTTGCAACTACATGGTCACGTGGTATGACGTCATCGATGACGTCATCATAGGAGAAAAAGAATATATCTCAGGAAGGGATGAACTTCAGACAGCCAAACTTGGGTGTAGTTGTCTTAGTGGCAAGGGGGGTGCAACTGCGTGGTCACGTGGTATGACGGTGCAAGGCTATCTATGTACAACACAAAAAAATATGTAACCGGGAGCTCCGCTTTTAGCCAGTGGCTAAATCTATATATTATCCCTTGCTGGGCTAAAATGAGCCTAAGTCGAAGTCAAGATCCAGGCGGTAAAATTACTATTACGGAAGCAATGTTCATATGTAAAAAAAAGTACGAGGGGAGGGTCACATTTTTTTCAGGACTATGTAGGGGAGGGCCACATTTTTTAAAGGAACCTTTAAGGGGAGGGTTAAAATTTTTTTAGAGCTCTTTTGGACAAAAACACCCCCCCCCCCCCCCCCGGTAAATAATGACAGTTCCCTTAGTTCACCTAGCACATTAAACCATGAATGCATAGCTCGTAGATCATGATCCCAAGGGTTGAACCGGTGATGTTAAAACAGAAATGTATAATTGAAGTCTCTATCTCTCACGTTACCTCCAAACCAAATTCAGAAAAATTCGCCTTTGAACTTTGGGTCCGTGATGGCGCTATAATTATTATTTTTGAAGCTATTTGCAGTATGCAAATTGCTTCTTAGTCGTCACCCTCGGACTGTGTATGTATCCATTTCCGGTTCAATAGATGGTTCTCCATGAAGTTCACCGTTAGTATAACTAACAACCCTCCCCTCCCTGCTTATTAGTTATTAGTGCTTGTTTCATGTGCGTGCTGCAGTGTGTTTGGAATAGGACCCTTTCCAGTTGACTTTTATGACTTTGCAACAGACAGGGGGGAGTGGCGGTTGCGTGGCGGTTGCCACTGATTTTACTGCTTTTCAAGTCCAGGCAACGACCTTTGAACCCTTGATCATACGCCCCCCTGGCTACTTTTGACATCAACTCTCCCCTCCTCGGTATATCTCCCCACCCCTCCCCACCTCATGGTTGATTACTAATAGCCAACTGGCAACCCATCCAACTACTAACCTCGCCGGAACGCCTTAACTTCAAGAGATTCGGCGAGTCACGCGCTAACAAACTGCGCCACGGGGACTTTGATGACGTAAGCACTAGTAAAAAAGTAGATATATAGCTGTCCCAGCTCTTCGTGTCACGCAAGTTCACTGTGTTTTGAGACTCGTCTTCACTTTCCTCAAGGCGAAAATCGAGGCTGTTATTCATCCAACATTGTTGTTTAGATGCTAATGGATTTGCCAATGAGTCGATGTATTCTCCAAACTCGAGAAAAGCTTTGAGCTTTGAGAAAAGCTTTGAGTCTCAACGATAACTGTCCTTACTGTCTCTCGCAGTAGCCAACTTCACTTTGCGGCTTCTTTACAATAATTTGAAGTTATTAAAGCTCACTGAAATGTTGAAAATGTAAGAATTCGCACAATATTCGACATTACTCACACAACAGTGGGATAGAAATCACCCAACTTCTGCCCTCTCAGAAACTTGCTTGGGGCTTCGTTGGCGTGATCGGACTTCGCACAGTTCGCAAGGCAATCGATCAATTCGGTCTTTGTGAATCGCAAATTTATTTATTTATTTTTGCAATTGTTTTGCAGTTTTAAGTGGCTTACTTTCTTATGTTGATTCAATAATGCTAGAAAAAAAATTGAAGGGAGAAAAAGAAAAAATAGCCGATACCGGGAGTCGAACCTCGGTCGACCCGTTTGATTTGTTTTCCCCGGCCCTCTGCAGATTGAGCTATTCGCCACTTCTCAACTAATGGTCTATTACAAATCCTGCATTCTGATTGGCTGAGCTACTAATGGTCTATTAGTGATAGACCGTACCTGGCAAAACCACCACCTTTCTTTGCAAGAAAACTTGATTTTTTCAACATAAAATTATCGAATTCATTACCAAAACCGACCAACTAGTTGGTTTATACTAAAGCAATTAGACCTCTCGTCCTCATGTGCTATGATATCAATAGACCATTCTGCCTTGGGCCTCATGGTCTATTCATCATAGCCTCCTCCGCAGGCGTCTCGTTGTGTTTTGAAACACCTATTTCGAGCCTTCTTCGACGCGCTTGGTTGGACTTCTGGTGGTGTGATCGTGAAAGGGCCGTGAAAGGGTTTGAACTCGTTCTCAGGTTCCGCTCTGCCAAAACCGCCAACGAAGCGATGCAAAACGATGCAAAGCACACGGAAATCACACGGAGATGCCTGCGGAGGAGGCTATATTCATCATAGCACATTCGGCCTCGAGGTCTAATTGCAGTGGCGTAGCCAGGAATTTCTGAAGGAGGGGGGGGGGGGGGCGGATAGTGAAAACATGGGACGAAAATGTTCAAATTTCCTCCAGCAAATACAGTAAATGTATGGGAAATCTCCCGAGAAAGGGGGGGGGGGGGGCGGCCCCCCCCCTGGCCCCCGTGGCTACGCCCCTGAATTGTTAAATACAGTCGAAGCTCTCTGTGCGACCGCTCTCGTAAGCGACCAGCTCCCATAACGACCATTTTCCCGAAACCCCGTTTGAAATGTCGCATAAACTCTCTCGTAAGCGACCGCCTTATCGATGCGACCAGCTCCGTTAGCGACCACAATTTCAAATCACCAACAGAGATTTTTATTTGTTTTTAAGCTCTCGTAAGCGACCACAGTACTTTTTTGTCTTTAAAACATCAGTCATCACCTCATAAATATCTAAACTGATACAAGCTGCACCGATGAAATGCTATTTTCTATGTACATATTTGCGGTTGTCTATTCTTAATTAAAGTCGGGAATTAAATCAAACTATTTTAAGCATTAGTATCACATGATATTTTCTAGATTTATTGTACTAAGCTCTCGTAAGCGACCAATACCTATTGTTCAAGTAGGAAGCCGCTTGGTGGTCGCTTACGAGAGCCGTTCTCGTAAGCGACCAGCTCCGTTAACGACCGCATTTTTCCGTTCCCGAGGTGGTCGCTTACGAGAGCTTCGACTGTAGACCGAAGTACGTATACAGAAGCGTAACCAGGAATTTTGGTTGAAGGGGGGAGTAAAATGTCTCATGGCAATCGCAAATAGCTTCCCGTTCGCGTTAGCGGACCTATGTTTTAGTTTAGCTATGTTGGCAATATGTTTGCCATTTTGTGAAAATTCTTCAATCTGTCAAATTTAATTTACATACTTGTTTTTATGAAACTGTCCAGTTTCTTTACTGGAAAGACTTTTTTGCCACACAGGGCGCACTCCGATTTAGGTGCACAGTTTGCGCTCTGGATATAAAATACGAGGAGACAAATCGCGAAAAGGGACAGCGTTCGCGCCATTTTGTCGCCCACAAACACTACAAAACATTTCAGCGTTTTCTCGTTTTACGAGTCAGCGGCCAAGCACATACTCTGTAGCGAATCCCCGCATGAGGGAAAGTGCGACTATTATGTTTACGTTAAATAATTATTTATCTAACGATTACCCTACGACTGCCCAAGGATAAATATTTATCATTTTCAGTTTATTCGTTTAGGAAGAGGAAGATTCCCTTGTTCATTGAATCAATAGATTTGCAGCATTTCTTGATACTGAAAGACAAAAAGTATAATAAACGTACAATGTAACTCAGTCCAGGACACGCTCCGTGTTAAGAGGTCTAAATTTATCGTTTGAAGCAGTGGCAGCAGATTAACAGCTTGTCAGTTTGTTTGTAATTGGTACTTTATTAAGCTAATTTCTAGGTAATTGGTGACAATCCAGTTCATTAGAACAGCAAGGTTCTTATGAATAATTAGCAATATTATTGTCCTCGGGAAAGCACAGAGTTTGACAATGTAGCAGGTCCTGGGGCACATCAGAAAAACAATACCAAACCAATATATTTATTCATCAATATAACTTTTTCTTTATCATCACACATGCATTAATACCTTTTTTTTACCTTAAAACTCAAAATATGAAAGGAAAACAAGCATTTATATATTAATTGAATAAAGTGTGAGCGGACATAAAATTGTTTTTTTTTTCAGTGCCAAAGTTTTGCTTTATGTTTTTAATAGCTACAAATTAATGAGGGGGGAACCATTGTTTCTGTTTCCCCAAAATGCAGGGTTTGTGTAACGCCATTCGTATCCATACACAGGTAAAAAATCATAAGCGCGCCCATCATGTATTATTCTCTATACACTCATGGGGAAGTGTTCTGCAAGCGTTCGATCCGGCCCCAAAAAGCTTTATCTTTGAGGTATGGTAATCCCCAAGTTATTGGAAAGTGATTTGTGATATCAATATTAATTTGTTATTAGCCACAAAGGCTGTTTTGCTGGCATCTGATTCATCCGTGGCTTTGTTAATTGTATTGTTTGTCGACACTATTGTTGATTTGAGTCATTATTCTGGCCACAGCTTGGCCGAGAATAGCAATGCGTTTATCTGGGCCACACAATCGCAAGTTTCAATTTCACAGTTAGTTGCATGATGTGTAGGTGAGACATTGTGGACTTTGTAAGCAAGTTGACAACTGAACAGTTGGATTTATTCAAAGGTACCATCAAAAAGGCGGTTCTGCTTGACAAATATGATTGTGGATATATAAAGCAAGAACTGTTAATTTGCCATAATTCATTCAATATACTCATTAAGGAAATAGAGAGGTCTGGGATCCCCGCCTTTAAGATTAAGCACCAATTTAGACGAAGAAAGAAGAAGTAAAGTCGTCTTGCCACCGCTGCACAAGAGAATGAGCTTTACAAAGGACCATATCAAAAGGCCCATGAATTGCTTCATGATCTGGAGCCGAGAAAAGCGTTGTCAGATTCTACATGAGCATCCAGGCATTAACAATGCCAAGCTAAGTAAACTCTTAGGTGTGGCTTGGAAGCGACTAAGCAATGACGAAAGAGCCCCGTACGTAGAGCGCGCAAAACAACTGACGGAGCGTCACAGGAGAGAACACCCTGAATACAAGTACCAGCCAAGAAGAAAACGAACAAGGGGGGCGACACGACATAGCATAGAGAGCCTGCACAAAGACTCCAGCGGGCTTGCTCATCAGGACATGCTTTCAAAACATCCTTACCATTTGTCCGAAAATTTCAAGACGAGAAATTCACTGTCGTACAAGAGCCTCCATAGCAACGAGTCCTTGTACGAGAGTTTCCATAGCAACGCGTCCTCGTACAAGAGTATCCATAGCAACGAGTCCTTGTACAATAGTCTCCATAGCAACGAGTATGACAGTCATCTAACGGCACAAGTGCGCGAGTTGCAGTCGTTTCCAGGACATCCCTTGTCGTCCGTGCCTCCTGACTTCGGGACATTACGAAAAATGCACTCCTTTTTCAGTATCCCGCAGACAAGAAGTCTGTATCCCTATCCTCCGCTGCCTTGCTCAGCCCCACAAATGACAGGGTTTACCAACGTCATGTACGGTGAGCTCCCTTTGTCAACTCCAGCGTGTCGCCCATGTATTTGTGACGAGTGTGCGGCAAGCACCACAAGGTATGTACAGATGACACAAACCCAGCACAGTATCGACCCAACTCCAGCACGTCCGGTCTGGAGACCGTTTATAGTAGACATAAAGAACTGCAAGTAACTTACTGATTCGCTAGCACCACAAGGTATGTACAGATGACCCAACTCCAGCACAGTATCGACCCAACTCCAGCACGTCCGGTCTGGAGACCGTTTTTAGTAGACATAAAGAACTGCAAGTAACTTACTGATTAGCTAGCACCACAAGGAATGTACAGATGACCCAACTCCAGCACAGTATCGACCCAACTCCAGCACGTCCGGTCTGGAGACCGTTTTTAGTAGACATAAAGAACTGCAAGTAACTTACTGATTCGCTAGCACCACAAGGAATGTACAGATGACCCAACTCCAGCACAGTATCGACCCAACTCCAGCACGTCCGGTCTGGAGACCGTTTTTAGTAGACATAAAGAACTGCAAGTAACTTACTGATTCGCTAGCACCACAAGAAATGTACATATGACCCAACTCAAACACAGTATCGACCCAACTCCAGCACGTCCGGTCTGGAGACCGTTTTTAGTAGACATAAAGAACTGCAAGTAACTTACTGATTCGCTAGCACCACAAGGAATGTACAGATGACCCAGCTCCAGCACAGTATCGACCCAACTCCAGCACGTCCGGTCTGGAGACCGTTTTTAGTAGACATAAAGAACTGCAAGTAACTTACTGATTCGCTAGCACCACAAGGAATGTACAGATGACCCAGCTCCAGCACAGTATCGACCCAACTCCAGCACGTCCGGTCTGGAGACCGTTTTTAGTAGACAAAAAGAACTGCAAGTAACTTACTGATTCGCTGGGAATTGGTGGTAAAGCCTGGTTTCCATATAGTCTTATCTGTCGTATCTGTCGAACGTGAAACAATAGAATAATGTCAATTTCCATTGTTTCACGGTCGACTGATATACGACAGATAAGACTATATGGAAACCAGGCCTAAAGGGCCCTATAGTGGAATAAAGTTTTCGAGCAAAAGTCAATAACAAAAGAAAGAAACAAAAAGACAACACGGAGTTTGCTAAGGTTTGCTATAGTCTTGATTATTTGTAACTTGATGTTAAAATACAGGATAATGTTCACAACAAGCAGGAAAAGACTTTTCCTACATTTGGAAAGAATTGTTTCCAGAAATGGTAATAGTAATGACAATATCAGTATTACCGATAATGTCAAGATCAAAGATACAAGGCGCTTTAGTAATGATAATTCTAACTAAATATATATGTAAGCCACTGTTCTGCGAATTTGTCTCTTTTATCCGCGGTACCGTAAACTATTTATGTATTATATCTGTACCGTAAGTTATTTCATGGAGTTGCTAATATAGATTTAGGCAATGCATAAAAGCGGAACTCCAATCATACACACCCCACGTCTTACTCACAGTGAGCTCACCTTTACAGTTTAATTCAAGAAAATTCATGTTACCATTATATGGCAATGATAGTATTAGCGCGTTCTGATATGCTAACAAGTCGCAGTTCACGACCGGCAAAAGATAATCTCCTTGAAATAAAAATGAAAAATAAGATTTTCAGCGACATCCACAACAAAGAACACTTGACATAGTATTTGTCTCATTGTACTAACTAAATCTAACATGTGACAAAGGAAAATCAAGGCTAGAATATCAGTAAAGATTACTCAAAACTATAATTCGAGTTTAGCCGGAGAAAAAGAAACCTCGAGGGAGCCAACTAAAGCAGCAAAACGTAAAAGTTACATGTAAAGTCAGAATTTTCTCATCAGGAATGCAATAACTTGGAAGCTAAAAATATAAATAGCATAAGAAGCAATTTCAAGCTTTGTGCTTACCGATAACTGATAGTGAAGTCGTTTCTTTCCTCCGAAAGTCTCCGTCGTGTTAAGTTGAATTCATTCTTACTTGGCACGGACGGTGTAATTTGCAGGTGTGCAGGTGCAGGTGTGCAGGTGCAGGTGTGAATGTGTCTATAAATAGTCTATAATCTATGTACAGTTAAATTGATTCCAACTAACCAATTTTCCCCAGGGCAGTCACAGGGCAGTCAAGAGCCGTGAGCAGTCCGAGCGCCAAATGCTGTTTTTTCATCAAAGTCGTTTTTGTTTGATACTTCACAGGAGTGGGGCTACCTTTCATCGAACGTTTCTTAGCTTAGAAAGAACAGAAACATCGACAGTGAAGCATCGAAACGCGGCCGAGTGACGGCCATTTTGTTTTGTTTACACAGGCAACCCACCTTAACACGATAAGGTGGGTAGCCTGTGTTAACAAAATGGCTGAATCTCGGCGGCGTTTCAATGTTTCTCTCGCAATAGGGCTAGTTAAGATGCTGACTGTTCTTTCTAAGCTAAGAAACGTTCGATAAAAGGTAGCCCCATTCCTGTGAAGTATCAAACAAAACGACTTTGATGAAAAAAAAAACAGCATTTGGCGCTCGGACTGCTCACGGCTCTTGACTGCCCTGTACTCGATGACGAACTGGGGGAAAATTGGTAAGTTGGAATCAATATAACTGTACATAGATTATAGAATATTTATAGACACATCCACACCTGCACCTGCACACCTGCACCTGCAAACCCGCACCTGCACCTGCACACCTGCACACCTGCAAATTACACCGTCCGTACTTGACAAGCTTTTGCACAAAGCCATTTTCCTAAATATATTATTCGGCTAAAACCATTGCAATTTTCTGTTATTGTCAATCCTGTTCAATCCAGTTCTGGCTCCCTGTTCGTAGATCTCATATGAGTATTCGAAGAACACGTCGTTTGCACGAAAGAAACTGTTGTTTTTCTTCAGAAGAACGCCGAAGTCTTGCTTCGCCGTGGGCCGGGTATTCTGCAATCTAGCCTTTGAATCTTTTGCAACTCCCTCATAGTTTCTCCAAAATGACTAAACAACATTATGAAATTTCGGCGAAGGAATCGAATCCGAAGTATTTTGACAATCATTAGAGAATTCTTTTGAGCAAATTTGGCGTGGTTCGCGCCCGCGAGTTTGTCTCAGTTTGACTCAACAAAAATTATGAACTCGAGTGAGCCGACGCGGGCGCGTGTTTTGTGAGTTTTTTCGGCGGGAAAATGAAGGAGCGACTTCCGGTCCGTGTCCTCTGCCAAGCACCGCGTCAAAGCACCGTGGCGCTGCGTAAGGCGCTGCGGCGCTGTGCAGGAGGACAAAATGACGCGCGCGCTCAGTGATCCAAGACGGACTGTGATTGGCTGTGTACACGGGTCGCCAAAAACGCAAGTGCGCATGCGTAAATAAGAGCCCGCGATGTTTTCGTAAGCCGCCGAACGTATCGTTTTGGCTTGGATGGGTTGCTTTCTCTTGTGACGTTGAATGATACGTATGGGGCTCCACTCCGTGCCTTCGCCACGGGGAGTTCCGCTATTAAGAGTAAGCCTCCTCGATGAGTTCAGTTGCTCTTGAGGCAAACTCTGTGTCACAATATGTTTAAATAAAGAAATAATAAATAAATGTCAAGGTCACATGAATACCACATGAAACACTACCCTGGTCCCAGGGTGAAGTTTCCGTGTTTTCGAGCCAAATTCAGTCGTATTTGGGTTATTTTAGTGGTCGTTCGTTTTGCATCAGTGATTCTAGTCTGTTTCTTGCTGAAACTTCACCCTGGGGACACTCACTAGCATTCTCAGTTCTATCAATCAAGAACGCCAGTCCCAAAGGCGGAGCTTCAGGGCCTGCTATCATTGGATGGTGAATCTAGCGCCTTCTCATTGGCGGCAGGATTAGTTCCTACGCGATCTCGTTCCGGAACTAATCCTGCTAGTGCCAATGAGAAGGTGCTAAATTCATCATCCAATGATAGGAGGCCCCGAATCCTGCTAGTGCCAATGAGAAGGTGCTAAATTCATCATCCAATGATAGGAGGCCCCGAATCCTGCTAGTGCCAATGAGAAGGCGCTAAATTCATCATCCAATGATAGGAGGCCCCGAATCCTGCTAGTGCCAATGAGAAGGTGCTAAATTCATCATCCAATGATAGGAGGCCCCGAAGCTCCGCCTTTGGTATGCAAGAAACAGAGTAAGACTAGAATCACTGAGGCAAAACGAACTACCATTGAAAGAACTCAAATACGACTTCAAACTTAGGCGAAAACACGGAAACTTCACCCTGGGACCAGGGTAGTCAAACACCAAAACTTGACGGCATTTGCTGCCTTTGGATTTTTTCAAAAGGTAGAACACACGGATTTCGGGATTTTCCTGGGAGCAGTATTGCAGGATAAACTAAAAATAAAGTTACCATTAGCCATTACCAGAAACACATAAGTTAGTTAACTTAAACTATTACACCTAAAATATACCATCACACAAAGGCGCATCTTCTAAGGAAACATTTTCCGGCCCGCGAGTCCCTCGGGAACATCTTCCAACAGCTAGCTTTTTTAACCAATCAGAAGCATGAATGGTACACATTGGTTTTGTAAATTAGGCTGCATCATTTAGAATTCATGTTCAGCTCGAACTAGAAGATTCGTCACGGTTCTTTAGAGTATCTGGACATACAGAATATAAAGGACAATAATATAGTTCGTAGCCTAGTCATATGAGGAGGAAAAGAGTATGGTGGATAAAAGCGCGGTGCTTTCCCCCGATTGAGATTCACTTGTCGTTTGGCGAAAGGACAACACAAGCGATCACGCCATAACGAACCGATTGTAACCAACACAGGTGAGTTTGATAAATAGAAATGACAGAGAAAGATTCTTGGAATAGGTGAGTTGATCAACAGAGAAAGATTGTTGGAATATATCGTCGCTTCTCAACTGATTTTAGATTTTTTCTCGTTTCATTTTGTTTCAATGTATGTTACGATGTACTATTTACCATTTATACGAGGAGAAATCCTCCTGAGGCAAAACATGAGACTAGAACAGAACGCTAAATAAAAAAAATAAAAATCCCAAGGCGAAAGGCACTTATGTATTTCATGTCTAACAGCACATTTGAAGTTGTAGCGAGAGATTTATTATTTGGCAGTCTACACCCATTGTCTAGAAAAGGTTTGTTTTGATTCAAATGTAAATTTGAATTTGTATGAATTTGTAATGTGATCAGAACCTAACGAGCGTTCAGTTTACACGTCGGTTAAATTGCGGTCTAGTTTGACTAGCTTATTTTTCTATCATAAAATAACAAAACCTGTATCGTACAACCCCATTACGCTAAAAAACAACGATGTCCGCACAATAATTGCCGTGTTGTCTTAGTTATAACGACATAAATTAGTACCGTGCACATTCGAGTCACGAAACAAGGTCAAGGCTAGACTAAGATTAGCGTTTACAAGGAGAGTAGCTAGAGCCGCCCTCAAATACTACCTTTTCGCTCTGGCAGCACTTTGTAAAGAAAAGACATTCTTCTGAAATACGTATCAACTTGGGGATGCTTTTTGTTACACAATCAAAATCGAGTTCATGCCTCCAGCTATGGTTCATTAATTTTACATAAACTCGGGCATCTATTGGTAATTGAAATGGCGGGAAAGTCCGTACATTTTGGCCGTTTTTAACATTAGTGTCGAAGGGCCGAATGCCTCATAGTTTAATATCTCCTCATAAGGTATTCCTCGAGTCATACTGGTGCATGGTTGCGTGTTCAACAATAATCCCGTGACATAACTGATTGAGTGAAAATAATCGGTTTTCTTCATGACAACGGCATTGATGACTTAACATCTAAACTTGGGGTTTGGTCTCGAGGTGTTATTGTCTACGACATTTGCCGCAGTCACGAAATGTGTCCTCCGCCACAGGGTACCCAGTTGCGCTTGAATAACGAGTTTCGGGTCACCGTTCTAACGATGCTCCCAAGGTTAAGACGAAATTAAGATCATGGAATATATTTGACAGACAATCTATCCAGTTCAGTATCAGGCCTAGGGAAAACCTTAAACCATGGCTAATCAGGCCTTGGGAAAACCCTCCAACCATGACTAATCAGGCCTTGGGAAAACCCTCCAACCATGATATGAAACTCGGCAATGGTTAATCAGGGCCTAGGGAAAACCTCCCAACCCATGGCTAATAATCAAGCCTATAGGCAGCGGATTAAAATAGAGTTCTAAAATAGGCCGTATTCGCTCCATGTGGGGATCCACAAAAGTTTTGGATCCCGGATCCCGACACGTGGATCCCGGGATCCCGACCCATGGATCCCGGATCCCACACTCTGGGTACAGGATTCCATGCCCTCCATCCTGGATCCCAAACCTCAAATTTAGCTGGATCCCGGTTTTTGCCACATAGTTACACAATCACCGTCAAAGTAACGCCAATATCCCACCCCTATCCAACTATGAACTAAGGGTAGTGAGATGTGTTTTTGTACATTTATTTACACATGCTAGCTATTGCCTGTGCGAGATATGAACTCTGCGTTGCTGTTTAGTTTTCTTACTACTTTACGATGTGAACTCTGCGTTGCTGTTTTTTTCTTACTACTTTACGAGATGAACTCTGCGTTGCTGTTTAGTTTTCCGACTACTTTACGATTAACTTTCTTGTTCCCGGGTGGCCTGACTACCTATGAACTAGGGTAGTGAGATGTGTTTTGTACATTTATTTACACATGCTAGCTATTTACCGACGACCGGTTAGCGCAGTGGTAGAGCGCCGGGCTTATGTTCGGGAGGTTGGGAGTTCAAACCCTGCCGGGCCAACACTCAGGGTCTTTTACTAATAATTGAGGAGAAGGTGCTGCCTTTGCTCTAACATCTGCAAATGTGTTAGACCTTCGCGTCTTCTCGGATAAGGACGTTAAACCGTAGGCCCGTCTCTCACACACACTACACTAACCGAACCAGAGGGACTTTAAAGAACCACTAGGACCGTCGGAAGTTGCCCAACCTCAGTGTCACAGAACTCACAATACTAACACACACTCATGTTTATAAAGCTGGTTCTTATAGGATGAGTTATCCATTAATGTAAAGCGCTTTGAGCCGCGAGGATAAAGCGCTATATAAGCACGTTATTATATATATTTATTTATTGCCTGTGCGAGATATGAACTCTGCGTTGCTGTTTAGTTTTCTCACTACTTTACGAGATGAACTCTGCGTTGCTGTTTAGTTTTCTCACTACTTTACGATATGAACTCTGCGTTGCTGTTTAGTTTTCTCGCTACTTTTACGATATGAACTCTGCGTTGCTGTTTAGTTTTCTCACTACTTTACGATTCACTTTCTTGTTCCCGGGTGGCATGACCACCAGTAATGTGTTTTTATGCCCTTTTTTAAAGACAGTACTGTAATTTACTAATGAAGACCATCACATCACACCAAAAGATGTGACAGTATGAAGTAGATAGTAATGACTCTTAGCTTAGACTCTTAGCTTAGATCATAACATCACACCAAAAGATGTGACAGTATGAAGTAGATAGTAATGACTCTTAGCTTAGATCTCGGCTACTTCCGTAACCCTTACTAGGAAGATCACAGCCAAACAACATCTCGTTACATTTCGTACTTTGCGATCTTCATTGCACTATAGTGTGCTCAGTCTGTATTACTGAGGAGGATTTCTATATTTCGTACTTTGCGATATTCATTGCACTATAGTGTGCTCAGTGTGTATTACTGAGGAGGATTTCTATATTTCTAACCCCTGCCTTTTCTGATTTCTATTTACTATAGTGTGCTCAGTGTATATTACTGAGGAGGATTTCTATATTTCTAACCCCTGCCTTTTCTGATTTCTATTTCGTATGCTCTTCGTAAGCTGACGTTTCTTTTCTTCATTAGCGGACACTGGACGTAATTAAGAAAAAATTCTTGAGTAGCTGAAAAAACAATAGCTTTATCATGAAACCTTTGAATCATTTATACGTCAATGGACCCCTATTTGCCATCCACGATATACCTGCCAAAATAACACAAACATGGATGATCATTTTCTGTTACACAAGTGTCTAAGCAAGTATCTAAACTAAGTACTATAACAGCCTAGCATAGAAAGATCGCTATAACCATTTAAAACCGCTAGGAACAATCAAGGTGAAATGAGGAGTGATTTGAAGACATGTGACCTTAATTCAAAGAGGTGATAATTAATTCATCGTCACTCAGTTGACTTGTAAGCAACACAATCAATCATCTGGTTGAGCACATGGGTCTCTCAGAACGGGGAAAATAATTTTTGTAGCTCCCCCCTTTATTAAGAAGAATATGAAGCGTTAAAACGTGAAAGTCTCCTAGAAGAATACTAATATTTGTTAGTCTGAAAGCATTGTGAAAAGCCACTTAGCTGGTGTTAGACAATAGCGGGTAGTCTGTTTAGAGGAATGATCCTCGCATGCAGGCGCTCAAGATTTACTATCCAGCAATTGGTTCAGCTTTCTACGAATAAATTTCAAACAAAGGCCACACACAAAGGTTTTAATGCGTTATGATAAGCTTGTGACGAGAGAGACCACTCGACCCGGTAGGATTTCTGAGACACCGGTAGAGGGAAAGTGAATAAACGCAGTGAAGTGTTTCGACACAAAGTCCGCTCTACACTCGAAAGGTAAGATAAGATTGCTAAGGGAAGATTTAAACAACTAAGTTTTGTCGAATGCTCTATGTCAGCTGCATGATTATGGTAATTCACGGCCTGTCAAATGACGATAAGAAACAAGATGCGAGAGATACCATTCAGGAAGCCTTCCTTCGTTACATTAAAACGCGTCACGTAAGGGTTTATTGGTCATCACACAGAGCCAAACTTTAACTCAGCTACACGTCGCACTCTGTCCAAAATGCCTCTGTCTCTTTTGCTTCTCGTCATTTGCAGTTAAGCGCGCTGTAAAACCGTCTCAGGGTCTGAGTCAGTATCGCGTGTGGGAAATATGCACTGTAACTTTAAATAGCTAGATCAGCTTAGAATGCAAGGGAAATTATGTGTCAGTGAACGCTAGTAGCCTATGCAACCATTGATATGATTTGTACTTTCTAAACACTTCACGCCTACATGAAGTCATTAGCTTGACAAGCAACAAAAGATTAAGGAGCTCCACGTGCTCTGTTTAAAAGGAGCCGCTCTCGTGTGGAATTCATTCATTTGGATTCTTGACTGAGAACTGTGTTTGCTAGAGGATAGCTATATACACGAGGTAGACGAATAACAAGAGCCATGCAACAAGTCTGTCTTCTAAATTTTATTGGTAAGAAATCAAGGGCAACTGGTGCTCGCCACTTTCAGGTGGCCCCAAATTAGGTGACAATTTAGCAATGCTCCGTTCATTGAATGAAGTAAATCCTTTCTTATAACGGGCCGAATAGTGGTAACAATACACACTAATAGTTATTGAATATATAGCTAGTATTAGCCCTCCCAAATAGGACGCTTTTATCACTTTGTGATTAACTAACTTTTAATGTCAAATGATAGAAATTAATTCGTCTCTTAGAAAAAAGTACAAGTTTTGGGTATCGTCGACTGTGACTGTATTGGACCACGTGGGCTGATTGACAGCTTGCTAGCACTGAAATGGCTTTCGACAAGATAACTCGCGCTTTACCTGTATCGCGTATTATATAGTTAAGCGTAGCAGTGTAGTAAGGATGACCAACACCACAAATCTGACCACTTAGAAATATTACAAAATATCATTTTCCTGACATCTGGAGTGGAAATTTCCACAGACAGATAAAGTGTTAAAGAAAAATTCATCATTTCGATTTTAATTGCTGGACTGCCAACTTGTTTTTGTTTCCACGAGTTTTGTACTCTATATCAAACAGCTGCACAGGAGATGAATTACTACTTTACTTGAAAAACTATCAGGCTTGCTACGCTCTCACCTGCTGTTTAACAATAAAATCATGAACAGTTCATTTTTGTTGTACTGAAATAAACTGATAGAAAATACTCTGAATTACGCTGCTGCTTTGTGCTAACGTATTATTGGAAGCCAATTGTTGTTTTCTTAAAAGAATCACAAAGCAAAAAGAAAATAATTTGAACTACCTCACGAATTAGAGGTGAGAAATATTAGTCCGAAAACAATGCATGAACAGTCATGATTGGGAAGAAGGAGAAATGATTGAGCCATCGCAGTCATTATCTCGGCATGTTAACGACGCGCAAAGCTACCAAACTGATCGCCTTTAAAACACACACGTGGTGACTTGACCTTTTATCCAAGCCTTGACAGAATCTTTTGAAGCTGACACGGCAAATCATAAGCGATGTTGTTCAATAGGTTAACAGTCATGATATCACGAATTCGCCTAGGCGGTCTAAACTCAACTCTAATCTAAAACATCGAAAACAAATTAACCAAAGCTCCCTCCTTTCAATATTGGATCTGATTTTGAATATTCATGATTCATCAGTTGAACTTTTATTGTACTTAGCTCGTCGCCACCCCTCGATGCATATAGTTTTTAATACATTTTTTATAGAACTCTTTAAAGACCAAAAAAAAACTACAATATGTTAACAACTGATCGCGTCTATGTTATTTTAAATTTTCGCTCTTTATGAAAAACGAAGAATTTAATAACATCTCGAGGTATTATTTTTATATTATGTTTCCTTTCTTTAGTCTAATTCATTCATATTTAAGGTGGGCCCTTATCAATGACAGAAAAACGTTATCAACAAGCCCTCAGGGATGTTCAAAGGTTCTTTTCCTCTTACCAGAATATCGGGAGTGTTTTTACAAAGCAAAGTAAAAGGAATAAGAGTAGTGTTTATAAATATCATGCGGTATAGGCCGAGTGTTTTTGTGAATGAGTACTGTCTATTGTTAGTCAGAATGAGTTAGCGGGTAAAAGAGGCAAGCTTGGCCAATCATGGCGCAGTATTCATGATTTTGTTGTGTTTTCCAGGTGGTGAAATGACAGAGAGATCGAGCTTGTAGTAAAGTACGAGGCCTGGCACTGCTGAGTCGGGATGATGGCTCTAGCTGGTGGAATACAATGTATCGATCATCTTTCACAGCGCTTTTCACTTCATGGACTTAGTGATGATCGTTATGTGTTCAAGCCGCCGAGTTTCAGCTTTTCGTGGTCAGAACCTTTTCATCTGGACTCCGTAGCAGCGAGTTTGTCCACTACTAAACGCAGCCACAGTTTGCCGACTAGGTTAACTACGAGGACTTCAGAACACAGGAAAGAGGACAAGGAAAAACTACGCGACCCCAAACCTCATAATTATTTCTTAAATAATAAGCGAGCTGGCTCAGAGAGTACACATGTCCGAAGGCCTCAAACAAGGCCTTGTAAGAAATATGCTAATCAGGCACCGGAGAGCTGCGAAAGGTTTGAGGAAGAGTCTTCGGATGAGGAGTTGTGTGAATTGATGGCTGAGCGTGAAAATATTCCTATCGCGGCTAACGTGCCATCCATGGGCGACAAAGACACTCCTTTTAAGTTTGATCACATTTGTGTGGAGCGATGTCCTGGAGGCGTCACTAGTCGTAAACGGTACCTGGAGGCCGATAAAGAGTTCTGTATAACTAAAGAGCCCAAGAGACCAAGACCAAGACTGGATTTTGACAAAGTCCGCCTTTCTCGTACTCACACGATAGAACGCTGTCGAGATACACCGCCAAGGACAGGGACATTTGCACCCATTGATAACTCAGACTCAGAAGAAAACAACTAGTGATTTCGGTTTACACCCGGGATGCTTAAATACAAACTACTATTCATAATTTGGATAAAAAATACATATAAAAGGAAAATATCCATATCGCTGATATTAAGTTTTATACGCGTAAAATATTATTTGTGACGAAAGAGATATTTGGTTGGCGGTCCGATGATGTGCAGTACTAATCTGAGGTGCCACAACCTGCTCTTGGCCGACCTGCTGCCAACCCACAAAACAACAGAGATAATGCACGGTAATGTCGGTAACAAACACAAACGGTAACATCGTCATGTCCAAGACGTCATTAAATATGACGCCAAACACGTTATAGATATAGCGTTCTTTTAAAAACACTATTCTCAAGCCAACATTTAACGCAATAAACATTTAAAAAAATGTTTAGTAAGGTTATTCGAGAAAGCTCGAAGTAAAAATAAAGAATATTATATTGCAGATAATATGTTACTGTTTTTCTTAATTATATTAATGGAAGGATAAGTTAAGCGCCTTGCAGCGTTAGTTTGCAAAAGCCTCGTTTGGTTTGAGTATTATCAGTTCCTGATGGCGGAAGAACTAAACATTCTCGGCTCACAAAAGCATATTGTCTTGACAACCATTGTACTTCTATTTGATCTGCGTTCATTTAGTTTTCAACCAAACATGCTTTACATGCTCTTTTTTGTCTTCACACATCTGAATACAATATATATAGAAATGAAAGACACATTTATTTCACTGCAAGTTTTTGTTTGACTTTTCACAGTTTTCACAACTCATATCGAATTACTACTTAATCCACCTGCTTTCCCTTTTTTTCTCCCGCTGATGATATTAAATATCCGCCTGTAGAAGCCCCGATATGATTTGCTCCCTTTCTTATCTACAAACTTCTCATCGTTGTTGCTGTTAACCCTTAGGTGTGTCATCGCACCTAACGTCCACAATTTCGATTTGGCACTGAAAGCTTTTTTGAGATGTTTACTTTGTTGTTTAAATCATCTCCAAATAGGATTGCTTAATACTAAATGCTGACAGGTGGCGGAGAATCACAATTTGGATTTCGATTTCCAGATGGTATGTCAACACTGTATTGTAGCGCTGAGGTTTCTACGGAGATCATACATCTCCTCTTCACTGCCAAACGACATACAAGTCTCCCTTCCTTAATTCCCGTCCTGCGAAGCGGCGCAAATGAATAGTAGAAATTATAACCTCCTAAACATGCCTAAGGTTAGGGTAGAACCTAGAGTTCTACAAGGGCAGACAAGGCACGCAACATACTTCCAGTACAAATATACTAATCCAAATGTATTTAAACTGTTTTCTACTAAATCGGGACATTGGAAGAACGGAAACTTTGTTGTGTTTGAGGTTTAGGGTGCAAAACGTGTGATTTTGCTGTTATCCTCGATATACAAAGACTGACTCGAATACAATTAGTTTATTCTTCAATTAAAACAGCAAACCCCCAGGTTGCCACTCTTTATTCAATTGATTTGCATATTCAGTCGAAAAGCCGGGCTCCACTTGGTGCTTTCTACAATATGAACAGGATATGATTTGATCCAAATCACCATTACAAAAGGCTTGACACTCTGGTTTCAAGTGCTTCCATCAAGATACTTCATAAAAGCACAAGAAGGTTTATTGTCATCTTTCAGTATTTAATGTTTATCATAAAGCTATATATGTATTTTTCCTTCCATTGCTTTTTTATAAGAAACGATTTAGAAATACATGAGACAAGAAGCAGAAGTGATAAAAAGCGACGTTTCGGTGCATCTAGCGCCATTATCAAGGTACATAATTAATGGTTTAAAAGTTTGCGAAAAGGCTTTATAATGGCTTGATAATGGCGCTAGATGCACCGAAACGTCGGTTTTTTATCACTTCTGTTTCTTGTCTCATTACTTTTTTAGATAGTGAAACATTATAGGAGTAGTAAGCAGTCGAACAAATATTTCTGCGCTGTACGCCTTAGGTCAAGCCCGTTTAAATATTGGGAGGAAACAGTTAAATAAAGCAACGATTTGATACACTCATAGTTCTAGAATGAGAATGCTAGAATGAGGGTGAACAATCACAGAAAGGATAAAATGTTTATTGGTATGGGTTCGATTACTTTCTTAATGTATCGTACATTACGTTAAAAAAACACTGCCTGAAAAGTATTCCCATCTCGACTTTTGGTTTATAGCTGTATTCACACTAGAGACGAGTTTCCCGTCTGAGACGCGTTTCTCGCCTTGAATATGGTTCCCTGTTCTTCTGTGATCACGTGAAAACAATTTTTTTGAAAGAGAAGGTTTAGACAGATAACAAGCAAGTGTTTCTGAGCAGAATTGACATAAAGCAGGAACTTTTTCTGACGAGAAACTCGTCTCAGACGAGTTTTCCGTCTCTAGTGTGAATACGGCTAATGCGGCACGGCGCCCAGAACTGCTCATAACGGATTACGAATTTGTTTATTACAAATTGCGACAGCTTTTTTCATTACAAATCGCGACAGCTTTTTTCATTACAAATTGCGGCAGCTTTTTTCATTACAAATTGCGGCAGCTTTTTTCATTACAAATTGCGGCAGCTTTTTTCATTACAAATTGCGGCTGTACAGTCTTGTCTAGTCCCTAAACAGCAGTGCAAGCTTGGCAATCATACCGGGTGTCTAGCTGAGAGAAGCAATAGTACAAATCGGCTAGCGGTGTTTACATCTTGTTGCCACCCAATTCAGATAATGTGATGATTCCTTTGGGTGGATACTTTTGTTAGTTCTGCACATACACTCGTGCACTCCGTCCAGTGAGAAAAACGTAACGATTGTAACCACCTATCATCACATGATCTGAACTGAGTGGCAACAGTTAGCCGATTTGGTTTATTCATCTCTGACATTTCATCCCAAGACATCCCCGTTTGTTGGCTCAGGAAAGCCCAGTAAAGCATCTATAGATGGAACACGTGATGTGAACTGGCAAAACGGTCCAGCACACCTATATTTGGTTTACGGTCCCCTCCCCCTCTCCGTCGCCCATGTGAAAATCGATGCCTTTTGACAAAAAGTAGTAGCATCCAAGTCTTCAAATGTAAGTCTTCTATTTTTCATTTTCTTCCGTCAGGACTAGCCGGTCTTATTCTCATTTCTGTAAACGTAACATATTTACCTCTCAGTAAAATTCCCCTAGATTGCCGTTGGCCAGCACTCCTGGAAGATCCTCCATTTAGTGTATCATTTCCATCAATCTGCTCTACCACGTAAGACAGCTGCCCCATATCCGTGCCAGGACGTATATAACGGGAATTAATACTCTCATGAGGGCAGAGTAATTTGACCACCACCCACCCTGATCCAAGATAGAGCAATTTGTGTGAGGATATCTTGATACGAAGACGCTGCCATTAAGGTGTGAAATCAAGTCTTCGCCAGTTCCAGAGAATCCTGATAGGGTTAGCCGGTACATTGACGAGGCATTTCCCACGGAAAAGCTATTGTATAACAGCACGTGAACTGTCTTGTTCTTGTTGTCCCTCATGTCAATTCGCAACCTCATTGGACGTCTGGTGGTTAGTCTATGGAGTTTGTCGTTTCCGAGCCAAAACTCCCCGTCTAATTGTCCAAAACCTGCTTCATACTGACGCCAGTCACGTGAGAAGTTGACGGCACCGTTAAGACGTCTCTGTACTAGTGTCCAGCCTCCATTGTTTCCCACTCGGTCCATCATGTCACAGAAGACTGGGAATTCCCCTCGTCCATCAGGGTCTATAGTGTGAACCTCGCTATTCCAGACATGAGACTTGTACAAAGACCAACATCCGTTTGCTACAACGCAATAGAAATTTCCGGAGTCCTGGCTAACATGACCATATTTAGCATATAATGTACTACAGAGCTTAGAACTTGTCTGAGTCCTACAGCTTGAACAGCAGCTTGATCCTTATCAGCAGATACTTAAGACAATTTCCCCCTACGAGTCGTTTTCGAAGCCAAAGAGCGATCTTTTGGTGTGAGCGCAGAGTCCAGCTCTGTGATTAAAGCTCCCTCTATCACACCTTATATTTAACAAAATGTTCTCTGGTTTTTCGTAGGATCGGTCCTCTTAACTACACCACAGAATGACGTAATAAAGTGGTCAAATTATTGTGGATTCACGAGGCGCAGCTAGCGTGCAGCCAAACGCTGATGATGGCGCGTTCCGTGGTACATACTTTTATGTACCAGTGGATGAGAACCAATCATAATTCGAGAAAAGCGCGCGTGGTGGTATAAAAGTTGATGTACTTGACAACACTATTAATATACAATACAATACAAGATATTCATAACGATTTTAAAAAATGGCGAAGCACAGCTAAACGATAAGGACTCGAACGGTAAAAATGTTGAGCAATGCGTCAGATCGAACTATTTCATGGTTTATTTAACCCTGGACATGCCCTCGATGATCAAATGAATTGTTCAATAAAAACCTACCTAATACGACCAGCCGAGAGGTCACTTGATCCTCAAACAGACCAGCGCTAGTTGCCGTGCAGATGTAAGTACCGGAATCGGAAAGCTCGAGGTTGCGTAGTATCAGCTCGCCACTGTTCTGATGTGACCTAAAGAGTAACATAGTGAACAGTTATTATTCGGTCTCAGTCAATAGCACTTGTAGGTTAATTGATATGATATCGGTCTGGTCTGGTCATTTGCCATTTTCTGCCTCTCAAATCCGTAGCTTTTCGCTACTAGTATACTATAACTTATAGCCTACTAGTAGCTCAACCAATGAGAACGCAGCATTGACAATAGCTCAGAGGCATTGGGTCAATGATTGAGTTTGGCCTAAAACGAAGGGGGATGGTGAAATCTGCTTGAGAATGCACACATCAAGAGAATAACTTGTTTCTGCTGGATCTAGAATTTGAACAATGCAGCGCTATTGTTATTAACCCCTTGGACATCCAATCTGAAGATCTGTGCAAAATCGATATCGAGCCTAGGCTGCAAAAATTACCTTTCTACCGGAAGTGAACTGTCCTTTCTCTCCCAGCTCGTAACCGGAACCGGATGTCCACGTGCTTTACACTGAAGGGAGACTGAGCTTCCCTCTGTAGCCTTGACTACCTGCGGTGGTCTCACGGTAAACCTGAAAGGTAGCCAGGGAAATGCTCAAATGAATCATAGTGAGCGCATCGAATGTTTGATCTAGAAAGTATGCAGCTTCTAGAAGCACTACCTTGTATTCAAATGAATCATAGTGAGCACATCGAATGTTTGATCTAGAAAGTATGCAGCTTCTAGAAGCACTACCTTGGAAGGGAGAATACCACCAGTTGAGTACGTTCAACCGCTGTCCCTCTGTAGTTGCTGGCTCGACAGAAGTAGTCTCCAGAGTCACGTGGTAGGACTTTTAAAATGCTAAGTTGACCCTCGCTCGTACAATGCGAGACCGTGGTATTTTTCCAGCGGCTTTGCTCCATTTAACTTGAGGGTGTGGGAATCCAGTCACGTGACAGGTTGGCAGCATGACGTTGCTACCCTCTTGGACATAGGTTGGACCGCTGTGCAGAGATACTGCGGGTGGAACTAAAGCACAAAATAGTAAGAACGTTAACGAATCAGTAAGCATCAACGGCTTAAATGCTCACACAATTAACAGTATCAACGGCTCACATGCTCACACATGCTCACACAATTAACAGTATCAACGGCTCACATGCTCACACATGCTCACATAATTAACAGTAATTATAAGTGACAGGCTAGGGTTCTTTGTCTGGAGAAGAGCCACATTTGCAGTTCAATCGAGAGAACAGCAACGTGTCTAGCACAATAATTTGAAGAGATCTGTCTATATTGTTACTACTGTACTGCCCTCGATCTATCGACTTAGAAGCAGGAATCGCTTTTCTGTTAAAGTCTGCTTACCAGTCACCACGAGTCGAGCATGCGCAGTTGATACGCCCAACACGTTGGATGCTCGACACTCATACAGACCGGAGTCGTTTAACGTTGTGTTTCTGATCTCTAGCCGTCCGTCGCCTAGCAACAAACGCGTGCTTTGTCCTGGAACGCTGCCCTTAACAGTTGTCCAATGAATGGTGGGCTGTGGAAGGCCACTGGCAGAGCAGTGAAATACAGATGTCTCACTTGCATTGACGGTGACCAATGAGGGAGTTACCATGGCGACTGGCAGAGAAAAAGACCTTCCAGACTCTCCTCTCGGGCCAAGTTCACCACGATCACCTTTACTTCCTTTGTGCCCGGGGTCGCCTGCCGCTCCTTTATCACCCCTACTACCCTTGGCACCTCTCTCTCCATTGTTGCCTTTATATCCTCTGCTTCCCTTTACTCCTCTGTTACCCAAGTCACCCTTTTGCCCTTTGACTCCGTTTGCCCCTCGGGTCCCTCGTTTCCCGCGCTTTCCTGTCTTTCCCCTTATCCCCATGCGACCAGGCCTTCCAGGTAGACCGCGAGGTCCAGGAATACAGATACGTGTTTTGGTATAGCATTCTCTAAGAACAGTGAAACCTAGGTGTCTTGCTATTTGTGCCGCCAGACTTTCCGCATTAAGATCCCTGCGGCGAGAGGGGCGATGGAATGGTACTTGGGTAGAGTGGGCCTCCTGTGTTACGCGAGAATCTTCTTTCTTTGTGTTCCACGACTCAACACTTCGCCGACCACGATAGCTAGACTTGGGTACCACATCACGATAGCTAGATTTGGGTGTCACATGTTGGAGGATCGTTTCGATTGTTAATGCTGGATCTAAAGAAACAAAAAGAAAAACATTCTACAAAAGATGATTTCGTAGCGGGGCATCCATTTTTTTAAATGAAATGAAACGAAACAACAACAACAACGAAATGAAATGACAATTTTTTTGCTCACACGGGGCGGGACAGAATGGCACGGGATGCAATAGGATGTGTTTATAGGACGCGATGAGATGCCAGGATGAAATGGGATGGGATGTGATGCATACACGTAACAAATGCTATCATACTGTTATTATATTCAGTCACCTTATTTCTCCGAAAACCAGTACGTAGATCCGCAGACAAGAATTTCCCTTCGTCCGTAAAGTCTCCACACTCCAATATACATGGAGTTCGCTAATTATGGAATCATGAAAAGAGTTAAGTCTCCACTCCAATATACATTGAGTTCGCTAATTATGGAATCATGAAAAGAGTTCGCATGGATGTTGCAGCTTACCGTGAAAATTTCGATTAAGTAGGACACGATTTGCTGGCACATGGCTGACCAAATATCACTAATTATAGATTGATTAATTGTGTAGAACAGCCGACTTTACTAACTTACTGCTTCTAGCAAATCCTGCTAGATTTCCCGAGGGCGACCATTCCGTGTCCAATCTTGTATCTTCATCTAGTGAATCTACAACACGAACCGTTCCTGATCTCTTCTCGTGGCTTTCCCTCTCCAATCGCCTAAGTCTTGTAGCATGATTATCAAGCAGTATTTCAATTCTCCAGAGATCTCCAAACAACAGTAAAGCCAACAATATGGAAGTGATCATCCACCAGGCAGACGTTGCTTTGTCATCCATCAGAAAGAGCACAGTACAAGCATCACTTTATCGTGGTAGTTGGGCTATCGTGGCGGTTTGTGTCCATAAAACGGTTCATGTCGAGGTCAGACATTTGATCACTTCCGATGTGGGTCCCTGCTGCGTTAAGCGTCTTGCAGCTGCCATGACTTGTCAGCACTATGCGTGTAAACATGTGTAGGGAGTAGACAAACATATCTACACGCGTAATGTGATAAATAGCTCGCCGCGAGCCATCCTATTTATGTATCCCTCTTCCTTGAATTTTGACAGCACGATAAATAAACAAACAAACTGCTGAATCAGAATAATTTGGTAGGCCATAACAGCCATCGCGCATATCGTTTGTTTGACCCAACGCATAGCCAAGATATTTTAGTGTGTTTCCATTCTTGCAGCAAAAGTAACACATAGGGAAGGGTGAGGGGTTAAATTATGTTCCTTTTTCGGGTGGCGATTATATTCGCGACTCCTCTTGTTGCTTATAAAGTCAATAAAACTTTATTATACGAAGTTGATGTCAAGGCGTTGTACACGACTTTAGTTAGGAACATGCTTGCGCGCATATTTTAATGACTTCTGCCATTCGTGTGCGAGTTTTATCTGACTAGTGAATATTGAAAATTTATTAAATATTGAATAAATTAACTCCTAATCATTTCCTTTGAATGGTTAGATATTTTCCCCGTTGCTCGCGCATTAACATAATGATACAAGTAAATTAAGATGCAACCGATTTGTCATAAAATGATATTTGCTTGCTTGTTTGGCCAGCAAATGGAGAAAGGCATGATATGGGGGATCACAAAAAGAAATCCATGTCATTGGACGACTCCGCCTCTGGCAGTCCAGCAGCGTGATCACTGAGACCTGTTCCCACTATTTCTCCCTCGCCCGAGTCTTCCTCTGTTAGCATGCACTCGAGGTTAAGGTTCAAATGTTTAGCTATTGCTGCCAGCAATCTGTTCTGAGTTTCCACAGCGCTCATCAACGTCTTCAGTCGCTTGTTGGCTTTTCGTACTTTTGCCGACAATTCAGTGTCCCCACGCCCGATGGCCTCTGCTTCAGCAGTGGGATGAAATTTTTGCTCACGACGGAACCGCTGAAGCATTCTAGAACAAGAACAGTTCGTTTCATTTTAACAAGCAGGGAGATCACAAAAAAACTGCATCTCAACTGCAACAAAATATTATGTTGCCTGCTTCGCGTGCTCACTCGTTCTGTTATTTTTCGTTTATTTGTATGTTTGTTCGGTTTCTTCCTTGTTTGTTTCGTTCATTCGTTTATATTGATAACAGTTATAGCCTCTACATAATCTAGACTGTGAAGAGAGTTGATATACTCAGGAAGAAAGTTCCAGCATTTTGTTGCAGCATGAGCAAAAGAGAATTCGTCTTGAAGATAGTCTCCATGTGTTTAGGCCCGAAGGAGGGGGGGGGGGGGGGGTGTCCTATAGTTTTGTTCAGAATTGGTGTAATCCCTTTGCGATTGGTTTCACTAAAATGCGGCCTTCACAGGCTTTGCTAGTAGGTCAATATATATTTACACCATATTTGCATCATATTTGCTCCTGAGCAAAGCCATGTAAATCCATTATTTCGTCCTGTGACAGTCATATGAAATTCGCTCTAACATAGAGTTGATAATTCGTTTGGCTGTTTAGCTGGTATGTCCATTTTTCTACGATGTATTCTTGGTTTTCACGTGACGTTATCAAAATGCTAACTAAGACCACTACGGAGATTCACTTTGAATGTTGATTTTAACTCCGCCGAGTCTGCGCACCAAATTTCATCACTTTTTGGCAATGGGTTCCGGAAATATAGCCGAGATGATCTATGTCACGCACTGACCGGAAAGCACCTGTCTGGCCTCACATTTTGTGAAGTTCACTCTACAGTGATGTAAGGTATTTGTTTCGTTGGCAATTTAGGGAGATATTTTTTGTCACGTGACCAGTGAAACAAGCAATACCTTTTCCTCAAAGATGGTGAGTTCGGTTTTACAGTCACGACAGGGTTGTAGATGTCACGACAGGGTTGTAGATTCTGAGCAATACCTTTTCTTCAAAGATGGTGAGTTCGGTTTTACAGTCACGACAGGGTTGTAGATTCTGCGCGTTATCCACCTTGGGTACTCTTCCTCTATTTCTGCCACAAACCGGACTTGCATTGACAGGCGCTTCATCGTGGCATCTCGCTGTATGGCATCTATATCACCCACTGCTAGACCAACCTATAAAACAATAACTTTACTTATACCAATGTATCAAAACACAAAATGCACCAGTTCTAAACAAATAGTATAGGAGTAATCATTGTGCACGGCACTCATCTGAAATCCTCCCAGAGGCCAAATTGGAGTCAGAAAGATGAAGTTGCTTTGGAACTTTAGTATACAGACAGATCAGGAGTTGGAGTATAACAAGCCGGACATAAGGCTGAAGGCTCTACTCGCCTTAATGTATAGACGTACTGGTATCGCTACACGGAACGTAACCACCCAACAGCAAAGTTATGAGTGCGAGGGACATGACGAACATGCAGGGGTTGTATTCCTTCAACATACCCTCAATAATGGTTTCTCTACGTGGTAAATAAACACCCACTAACAAATTTATAAGTGCTAAGGACATGAAGAACATGGGAGGTGTAGGGGATGGTATTCCTGCACACATTCCCTCTATTAAACACCCACCAACAAATTCATGAGTGCTAAGGACATGACGACCATGAAGATGAAGGCAAAGATGTTAGCAGGAATCGGGAATGGATTTCGGACTGTCTTTTCGGTCTCAACGAACGTGCTCACAAAATCTATCTCTCCGATCATCATCACCGTGACTTTGAGGATTGCGTGACCAATCGTACTGAATGACTCCTAAAATGAGAAACAAAAACGTTATACGTAGTTATCAGGAATGCATCACGATAATGATCATCCCATGACCAATGTCTAACGATCATAAGGCCGAAGGTCGAGCAGGCTATAAGTCGAGAAGGCTATACTCAGAAGCCATAGATGCGAAGGGAATAATCCCGACTATAGAAATTATGAATATTTTCTAGCCAAACGTAGATTTTACAGCTCGTCATTTGCCATTTTGAAGGTTTTAAGCTTGCATTTTCGCCAGTCTGCTAATATAATGTTTATGAAGGAGCCACCGCAGCTTCTCCGTTGGTGTAGGGCTTTGTAGCTCCCTCTGCACACTACTACACAAAATCTACAAATTAAATATCGAAGTGAATCGTGAAGAACAGACTAATGCACAATGATGATTGAGTTCCCTCTAATAAAAGTAATGATCAAAATTGATGCCGACTATGATGATCCTTCAGTTACTGATTCTTACTGAGTGTAACCCACGACGACGACTATGATGATGACGATGATGATATTACAGAGAAGAGCGGTAGGGGTGTCGGGATATTAAACTACGAACTCCTTTTTGTATTATCAGACTGACCTGCTCCTTAAACAGGATAAAGAAGACGACGGCGAAGGCGACTATGAACACGCTGAACACTGCCAAGACTCGACACAGTGAGTTGAGTACTACCTCAAACATTGACACGTAAATGCCGACATTCCTAAACCTTTTCAGGTACAAGACCAGATTCATGTAGCACAACAAAATGGAGAAGACGCCGCATATCCAGAGTAGATGAGGGTTCTGAAGTTCACCAAACGTAACCCTGACCCAGTCATCCGGGGCCACGTAAGGAATCATGAAAACTACGGTACTGTAGTAGAGCGGTATCTCTACGAAGTTGGATCTCTGGCAATGAATAGATAGAAAGAACATTAGAAAATCATTTTTATAGAAGAGCTTCCTGTACGCTCTGTGTACCTGTTTTTAATAGAAGAGCTAGCTCTACTTGCAAATGATTTGGAGTTGCAGAACAAAGAATGCAAGAATTGAATACGGATATAACTGTTTTTTTTTTTAATGCGTAGTGGATTTAAAGCGGGAGGGGTGTGTTCGTATTACAGAACCTGATGGATACAGGGAAGTTCGTTCAACCGATGAAGCGGACAAGACGTGATGACGTGATTCTCAAACGGGGGTGGGGGTGGGGAAGACTTTGTTGGTTAGGATAACCTCCAATGGGTCAGGTGAATCAAATGCGCCAATAACTTTTTAGTCTATGTTCTTCTAGTACCAGTTTCAAGGGCCCGACACTGCGACCATATGGTCGTCAATGGCGACAAATTTTGGGGCTTGGCGACCAAAATCTTAGAGTTAGTCGCCAAATGACACCAAGTTAGTCGCCAAGCGAAAAAAGTTAATGTCGGGCCCTGATTAGTTAATGTCGCGCCCTGATTAGTTAATGTCGGGTCCTGATTAGTTAATGTCGGGCCCTGATTAGTTAATGTCGGGTCCTGATTAGTTAATGTCGGGCCCTGATTAGTTAATGTCGGGCCCTGATTAGTTAATGTCGGGCCCTGATTAGTTAATGTCGGGCCCTGATTAGTTAATGTCGGGCCCTGATTAGTTAATGTCGGGCCCTGATTAGTTAATGTCGGGCCCTGATTAGTTAATGTCGGGCCCTGATTAGTTAATGTCGGGCCCTGATTAGTTAATGTCGGGCCCTGATTAGTTAATGTCGGGCCCTGATTAGTTAATGTCGGGCCCTGATTAGTTAATGTCGCGCCCTGATTAGTTAATGTCGGGCCCTGATTAGTTAATGTCGGGCCCTGATTAGTTAATGTCGGGCCCTGATTAGTTAATGTCGGGCCCTGATTAGTTAATGTCGCGCCCTGATTAGTTAATGTCGGGCCCTGATTAGTTAATGTCGCGCCCTGATTAGTTAATGTCGGGTCCTGATTAGTTAATGTCGGGCCCTGATTAGTTAATGTCGCGTCCTGATTAGTTAATGTCGGGCCCTGATTAGTTAATGTCGGGTCCTGATTAGTTAATGTCGGGCCCTGATTAGTTAATGTCGCGCCCTGATTAGTTAATGTCGGGCCCTGATTAGTTAATGCCGGGTCCTGATTAGTTAATGTCGGGTCCTGATTAGTTAATGTCGGGTCCTGATTAGTTAATGTCGGGCCCTGATTAGTTAATGTCGCGCCCTGATTAGTTAATGTCGGGCCCTGATTAGTTAATGTCGGGTCCTGATTAGTTAATGTCGGGCCCTGATTAGTTAATGTCGCGCCCTGATTAGTTAATGTCGGGCCCTGATTAGTTAATGCCGGGTCCTGATTAGTTTCAGAAAGTAAGATTAACCAAACAAAAGAGAACCTGTTTGAAGTAGTAACATCGCTGAATTCCCATCTGAAGTATTTCTTTGACCAAGTGTACTAATGAAATTGTCATGATGATATTTGCCAGGACACCGGATAGTGTTGAGCTTCCATCGCCGTACAGCCGACAAACCTTTCCCGAGCAGTTGCGGTGAGCTGGAAAAAAAAAACTATGTGTCGCCAGTGCAGTTGGAATAACTGTAACTATGTGTCAACTAGTGCGGTTGGAATAGCCGTAACGATATGTCGCCAGTGGGGTTGGAATAGCTGTAACTATGTGTCGCAAGTGTGGTTGGAATAGCTGTAACTATGTGTCGCAAATGTGGTAGGAAGTTTTGATTCTCTCGTTCTGTCACTAGAAAGAACGCTTCAAGGCTGTAATATGAAGGTTTTGTTCAAGCTCTTACCTAGAGAACTGTTAGCTTTCAGACTTAGGAAGTTTTGATTCTCTCGTTCTGTCACTAGAAAATACGTGTAGAGCGCAGTAAACAGCACATACAACACAAAATTAAACATGAAAATTGATCTCCCGAACACACGCCATTTCCGATCCAATAGTTCCTTGGTCAGCGGATGATCCAACAGATCCTGGCGTGCGAATTTCACCATGGTCAGCGGTCCAAAGTATCTGTGTCCACGCAGAGCTGCTGGATCGTCAGGGCCTGGGTCGAGCAAGTGAAAGTCGTATGTGATAGTGTATTCCGGGTCTGAAATGCTCTTCTGTGAAGACCGCTGAATACAGCGGTTTAAGATTGTGCTCGCAGCCTCAGGATAGCTCTTGATTAACAGCTCCATCGGGTTGACTGCCGCTGACACGGAAAGCGCGGGCGTGACAGTCTCACGCCATCTACAAAAGCAAAAACGTCTTGTCGCTAAAACTTTGCTCAAAGGAAGCATTGACATTATCAGCCCACAAAGAGATAAAATAGTTGAATAATTAAGCACGAACAAATACTACAAGGTATCTTCGTCCCTCGGACAATTGTCTTTGTTCCATGGGATCTCAAAGTAACCAAACTCATTTCTAGTAGAGTGTTCTATAAGCACTAATCGGCAATTCTATATCAAGAAAAATGTCGCCGTTGAAAACTTTCCATATTCGAAAATCTCCCTTATTTGCATGATCTGTAAACATCTTATCATTTGTCACTCTTTATGTGCAGTTTACCTGTGGTGTCGACATATCTCTGTGACAACCTCCTCAGCTCCCCACTGTACTGCCGTTGCCATGACACCCACATTAGTCTCTTCATTCATAAGAGTGCTGGCTCCACGATCAAGCAGCATCTTAACGACGGTCACGTGATTTTTACTCGCGGCTAGTAAGAGCGAACTGTTTCCTTTATTGTTGACGTCGTCTAAATTAGCATTGCTGTCCAATAAATCTGTACAGGTTTTAGCGGAGCCTGCAGTCGCAGCAAACATCAGTGGAGACCAGCGGTCATTGTTACGAGAGTTAACGTCGGCTCCAAGACTGACAAGTTTCCGGCAAACTTTTCTATAGAGGCGTAAAACAAAACAGCATATCAAACAATCGATTGTCGTCTGTAGAGAGGCAAACAACCTATCGTGAGTGATAGGATCGCAAAGGCAGCCAATGAAACGCATTAGAAAGACAAAGGTAGCCAATCAAAAGCATTACAAAGACAAAGGTAGCCAATCAAAAGCATTACAAAGACAAAGGTAGCCGATTAAAAGCATTATAAATACAAAGGTAGCCAATCAAAAGCATTACAAATACAAAGGTAGCCAATTAAAAACATTATAAATACAAAGGTAGCCAATCAAAAGCATTAAAAATACAAATGTAGTCATTCAAAAGCATTAAAAATACAAAGGCAGCCAATCAAAAGCATTAAAAATACAAAGGTAGCAAGCCAATCAAAAGCAATACAAATACAAAGGTAGCCAATCAAAAGCATTAAAATACAAAGGCAGCTAATCAAAAGCATTAAAAATACAAAGGCAGCCAATCAAAAGCATTACAAATACAAAGGTAGCCAATCAAAAGCATTACAAATACAAAGGTAGCCAAACATAATCATTAAAAATACAAAGGCAGCCAATCAAAAGCATTAAAATACAAAGATAGCCAATCAAAAGCATTACAAATACAAAGGCAGCCAATCAAAAGCATTACAAATACAAAGTTCGCCAATCATAATCATTAAAAATACAAAGGCAGCCAATCAAAAGCATTAAAAATACGTCGGTTTTCCTCTTACCTGTTTCCATTTGCGGCCGCCAAGTGAAGAGCGGTGTTACCTTCCTCATCTCGCTCATTCAACATTGAGCCACTTGTACCCAGGGCCTCCACTTGCTCCACGCGGCCGGCTTCCGAGGCCAGGTGTAATGGCGTGCGGTGGTTCTCGTCATGGAAATTGAGGCGTGACTGTATTCTAAGGAGAACCTGTAAAACCTGTTAAAACCGGCACACAAGAAATTAACTGGACATACGAGTCACTGTTTTTACATGAGAAGTGTGTCTTACTGTTCACCAAGGTACCCATGTCATATCCATGCCATATCTTCTATATCTTATAAATCCTTAGCATCCTGCCAGGGAAGCGTTTGTGATTGGTTATTTTTTCGCCGCCACTGTTGGCGAGCAGGTTTGCAACACAGGAAGTCCGCAACAAATATTTACCGTGATATCTGTACTGTACAAGTTATCTATATATCATATCTACATCATATTTACCGTGATATCTGAGTGCATGGCGGCACAGTGTAAAGGGACTCTCCCTTCGCTGTCACCATTGTACAAGTTATCTATATCATATCTACATGATATTTACCGTGATATCTGAGTGCATGGCGGCACAGTGTAAAGGAACTCTCCCTTCGCTGCCATCAAAGTACAAGTTATCTATATCATACCTACATCATATTTACCGTGATATCTGAGTGCATGGCGGCACAGTGTAAAGGGACTCTCCCTTCGCTGTCACCACTGTACAAGTTTCCAATGCCTGCACCTGTCTGCGCATGCTCCAGTAACACCATGAGCGTGTCCACGTGACCACCTTCTATAGCCAAATGAAGGCAGTTCTTCATTGTGACGTCATACGCTAACATTTCCGAGCCGCGCTGCAGCAAATGCTGTACACTTTCGGTCTGACCAGCGGCTGCAGCTGTAAGAAGAGGTGTGCGGTTCTCAAAGTCACGTGGATCCAGTTCAGCTCCTTTGTCGGCAAGCAGATCAATGACTTCACAGTTGTTCAACATTGACGCTCTGTTGAGAACAAACAATAACTATACTTCATTTCGTTCCTACTTGAGTCTAAAATAGCAGAGTTTTAGTGGCACAATAATGAAGGTTTTCCAAGAAAGCGTTCTCTATTTTGTCAACCAACTTTTCATGTTAACAAATGCTTTATCAAGAGAATGGGTCAAGGTAGTTTAGAAATCACGTCACTGTCTAATAAACAGAAGTATACTTGCTACTGTAAGTAATATACAAAGGGGAGTCACGTGACCTACATATGCAGTGGCGTCCTGCCGTTGTCATCCCTGGCTCCAGTCTCCCCTCCGTGGTCAAGGATGAGTTTGGTGATGTGCACGTTCTTCTTGCTACAGGCCATATGTAATGGCGTGGTCAAGTTTCTCTTTGGTGACGTGACACTCGCCCCGTGCTGGATTAACAACTCCACTATCCCGGCATGCTCAGCGGCAACCGCCGCATGAAGAACAGTATTGTTGTCAATGTCACGTGACGTGATCAGGAATTCCAATGTGGGCTTCGATTGTGCGGCTGAGAAAAAAACAGCAATAAAGAAGATACAGTTTTTTTGCCCTATTTTGCAAAATCCAATTCTGACAAATCATTAAATATATATATACTTTTACTCTATTTTTCTTTAAATGTGTTACATGTGAAATGCATAGAGTGGTTTCAATAAAGTTTGTCACCCCAAAGACTAAAGCCTACAAGCTGTCGGCGCCAAGCATTGTGGGTCATTCGTGCTTATTGAATAACAAAAATTATCCAGGAGTCAAAAATGCCGCGCGCGATGAGCGAAGTCGACCTACAGTAGTTAAAATTATAATATCAATTCTAATATAGTTGCTCAGAAGGAGATCATAACAGGTCTCCTTCTAAGGCAAAGAGAAGACTGTCCTTTACCTTTTGATAAAAGGGCAAGTGTTGCTTGCACATTACCGCTGCTAACTGCTGAGTGTAACGGCGTCGTCTTATCTGAGGCTTGCAATGCGATATCAGCTCCCTTGGCCAGCAGCATTTCACAAAGTTCCGCGTTACCATGGTTACAGGCAAGATGGAGTGGCGTCACGCCTGATCGATCACGTGAGTCAACGATGACGTCACGCGTGCTCAATAGTGAAGAGAGGACTCCTTTATGACCGCGTCTGCAAGCGTTATGGAGAGCGGTGGAGCCATTAAGAGATGCGCGATTCACGTTAGCGCCATGTTCAAGCAGTAATGAGGTTGTGTCCGTCCATCCAAACCTGGAATGAGTACGTGAAGCGAAACAATAAAACTAGACACCTATCAAGTCAGTCAGTCAATCCAAACCTGGAATGAGTACGTGAAGCGAAACAGCAGTCACAAAACTAGACACCTGTCAAGTTAAAGAAATCAGCGCAACTGAACATGAGAATATATGACAAATCGCTAATAGCCAACCCAATCCAATCCAAAAATTGTGATCGCCTGCTAGATCAATATCTAAATTAATTCTTATTACTAAATAACAGGACTCTCCCTATGTATATTTGATATATTTATGTTGTATCAACTGGCCAGTTCACATTTGAATCTCGCTCGCCTCCTAGATCCGTATCTAAAAATTAATTATTATTAAATAACGGGGCTCTCCTGATTTATATTTATTGTTGCCTCTCAAGGCAAACGGGACACAAATATCAACATTCACGAAAATCCAGTTTTAAAAATGCGAATAAAATAACAATAAAATCTGCGCATGTGTCCAAGAGAAGCAATCGTAAAGTCGACATTATAGAGATCGAACGAGCAAATAGGAAAAATCCAAAATCAAAAGATTTACATGAGTGTCATGCACCGGCATAATATTTGCAGCTCCACGAGTAATGAAAAACGGTTGATTGAGAAAAAGCAATTAATCAAATCCCTTTACTTTGTTTACTTTTGAGTGCCCTCCTTAGTGTTTTGTTTGATCTATATCCGGGACAACGTGAAGCTATACCAAGCATTATTTACTCAAGCGCATAAGGTTTGTATCAATCTTAAACGCTTTTAAGATCCTTGCTTTTGGATTAGTTAGAAGCACGGCTGGTCTTGCTGGTCTAATTAGGGTCTATTCTTCAAGCACATTATCGATCTCTTATGTCGATCAAAGCGGCTTACTTGATTTGCAGTGAATGACGGTAGGTGCTGTGTCTGGGGGTGAGAGGAGGGGTGTTACGGGGCAGTGAGTGACGGTAGGTGCTGTGTCTAGGGGTGGGAGGAGGGGTGTTACGGGGCAGTGAGTGACGGTAGGTGCTGTGTCTGGGGGGGAGGAGGGGTGTTACGGGGCAGTGAGTGACGGTAGGTGCTGTGTCTGGGGGTGAGAGGAGGGGTGTTACGGGGCAGGACGGAAATGAATTCCTCAATACAGAGGATCTATCTTATCACTAAAATGATGCTAATAGAATGATAATAATCAACAAGGTCCGCCACGAGTACAAAGTCTTCTAGTTATAGAGACTTCCGAAGTACTACACACTATTATTGCACACATCACAAACATGAAAATGATACAAAAGCAAAGTGATTACTAGATTATGATAATAATAAAAAGCTAGTAGCATTTTAAGTTCAGAGATCGCCAGTGGAGGAAAGACAGTGGGTTTTCCAGGTGCGGTCCTGTTCAGGTCAAAGTCACTATTTATTCAGTTTATTGTTATGTTTAGTGTACCGTGTACGTACCGAGGACGATATGGGGCTAGTAGGGTAGGGGTTCATTCAATTTATTGTCATGTTAGTGTACCGTGAGGCGATATGCAATTGAGTAGGGCAAGTAGGGTAGGGGTTCATTCAGTTTATTGTTGTGTTAGTGTAGTGAGACGATATGCAATGAAGTACGGCAAGTAGGGTAAGGGTATTAGTGTACCGTGAGGCGTTATGCAAGGGAGTAGGGCAAGTAGGCAAGTTGGTCAGGGTCGGTTAGTGTACCGTGAGGCGATATGCGAGGGAGTAGGAGTCAAGTTGGGTAAGGGTTATTCATTCAGTTTATTGTTATGTTATTCCCCGTTTAGTCAGTACCGTGAGGCGATATGCGAGGGAGTAGGAGGCAAGTTGGGTAAGAATTATTCATTCAGTTTATTGTTATGTTAGTCCCCGGTTAGTGTACCGTGAGGCGATATGCGAGGGAGTAGGAGGCAAGTTGGGTAAGGGTTATTCATTCAGGGGTTTGTTACGTGTTTAGTGTACCGTGAGACGATATGCAATGGAGTCAGTCCCTCTCCTGCCGATAGCACGTCTACATCGCACCCATGCTCCAATAATAACCGCACTGCCTCTGTCCTGTGGAACCTGTAAAGAGCGAAAGTATTTCATGGCAAATCATTATTTAGACCCATAGAACTCCGGGAGACTTGGGGAGTCTATATTCCACTGTCATGAAGTGTTCACCTGGCAGAATGGTGCAGAGCCGAGAAACCTGCCTCGTCGAGCTCATTCAGGGCATCTTGTGACTTCACGTTTGTGATAATCTTCTCGATTATCTTGGGTTGACCATCTTTGACCGCCTTATATATATCTTCCATTACAGCCTTACTTCTATTGGCTGTTAGTTTAGAAAGTGCACATAGTTTAATTTCGCACTTTTGTCCCCTTGATTTTACATTCGCCCTGCTCTCCTCGCTACCAATGCTACCCACAGACTCATTAGAGAAAGCACCGAGCGCAAATAAAGCTTCAGACATGCCGAGTTATTGGCGCTACAATAATCAAGTCTACGAGAATGAGATAAAGATTGCGCACTTGTTTGTTGTGGCCGGTTTGCCTACGAGTGAGTACAACTTGTTAATTTTTAACAGCCTTGTTTGCTGTCACACGGGGCAGATCTTTTGTCTTCAGATCACCTCACTGTCAAGTATTCTGACAACATGTCAAACAATGAATATTTTGTGATTCTTGAGACAGCAGGGCGCAAGTGCTCATAAAGGTTATCATCAAATTTCATATTAATTCGACAGAACCTCCAATAAAAGCTGCAAATGAGAAACGAGGGACCAAAACAATCACCTGAAACAAAGCATGATTTCATGACCCGGGGAAATTTTAGTCTCATTTAGTTGGACTAAACACATTTTATGTGTTTATTACAGTCAAAAAGAAAAATAACAGTCTCGAATGTCGCAACATTTAAAGCGTCTCCAATCTCGAATTTTCAGCTCGTCAGTTGCCTGGTACAGAAAAGTGATTAACTTTTATTTTTTTTAGAATTCTTAAAAACGAATTTCGGTTCGCGATTTAAGGCAACATTTTGGCTGCAGAGGCCTCTTTTCTCGTGTATTTCGCGACTCTCAGCCAAGCGAAATATAAAGAAAAAAAGAGGACTCTGTCAGCAGGGTTTCTTACGAGTCGAGCGCATGTTTATTATAAAAACATCAGTGAAAAAACAAATTGACATTTATTTTACGAAAAGAGTTAAGATAAAAATCATATCTTCAATCACACAGTGTGAATATATCATTTTTTCGCGCGAGATAGTCGTCTGTTTGCGCAGTATAAGCTCTAAAGAGATAATTCTGGACAGGAATCTCTGCAAAAACCCATTCTTGGGAAAAGCTAAACTTCCCATGGCACAATACAAGGGCGAGCCGAACACTACTCATAATTCTTGTGTCATGAGAAATAAGCTTTTCCAATGAAGGGTTTTGTGCAGAAATTCCAGGCTGTCCGTTAACCAAGCGCATATGGCATGAGCTTATACAGACACTTATAGACTCAATCAATCTTTATGTATAAAAATGACGGGGAGGTCCGACGGAGTTCCAAATTTCATACCCAAAAAAATACCTGCTCCCAAAATTTGATACCCAAAAAAATACCCGACTTTGTTAGCCTAAAAAGGATATTTAATACCAGAACTACACATGATGCCTGTCCCATTATATGTTTCAGCTTATGGCAGATCTTGATGATCAACTAGCCTGTCAGAACTTTCAACCCAAAAAAAGAAACTGCGGATTTTTCCACACTCAAAAAAAATACCTGGTAGAATTTTCAACCCAAAAAATACTTTTACTACAAACTTCATACCCAACAAAATACGTCGGACCCCCCCTCCCTCCCGTCATTTTTATATCCGAGTACCCCCTGGGGTTGAACTCCTCAGGACTCCTCAGGACTAACTATTATAATAATGCTAACACCTTATCTAAATGATAATAAATTTTAAATATAATAATTTTAATAATCTATATTAAGTATAAAGTTGTAATAATAGATAATAAATAATTGAGGGGAAAAAATTGAAAAGGAAAATAAATAAGAACTGCAAAACCTACTTCTTTCCAGGAGTGCCGTGTGTGCTATTTTTTTAACTATAACGTGTTAACTATAACGTGTTAACTATAACGTGTTAACTATAACGTGTCAACTATAACGTGTTAACTATAACGTGTTAACTATAACGTGTTTACTATAACGAAAGAGATTATCGAAAGAAGCTACTGCAGCCAGAACGAAATGAGCTTAGAGTACGTGCCTGCTGCGATTTAACTGTCACACTCTTCCATAAGACCGCACCACTATACTTAAAACTGTTTTTCAGATAATTTCTTTGGAGAGTTCAAAACTTTCTTAAGCACGCTGACAAGGAAATAATTCAAATCGCAATCACTTTCCAGGTAAACTTCAATGTATTTTTGGTGATTAGAATTAGACTTATTTTTTGACAGGTTGTCGAAAATTAAGCGTACGAGTTCCCCTTTTGAAACGAAATAGCTTGCTAGCCAGCTCTCCAGTGGGTTTTTTCGGATATTTGATTGTTTTTTTTGGCGCGCGGGATTAGGGTTATTATTTCAAATATCCCGGCTAGCAGGCTAGAAACGTAACGTTTTTCATTTTACCAGTTTAACTTTCACTCGAATCTCACGACTCGCTCTTAGTGTCAGTATCAGACTCGTGGAAAAACTGATAACATGGCTGATATAATTAGTCTCCTTTTGCAGCCGTAGCGGTCTCTGTCAAAAGGAAAAGCTGATAACTAAAAAAAAATGGCCAGAAAAGCTCCTCATATGACTGAGATTTCTACGGGTTGGCCGGCCCGCCTCATGTAAACAGGCCCTCAGGGACTACGGGTTCTACGTGATTCTACGGGTTGGCCGGCCCGTCTAATTTAAACAGGCCCTTAGAGACTACGTTTTATTTGGCTGATGTTAAGGACTCACCTCCTTGGTTACCAGGATCGGAATCTTTTACAATTTGATACCTATACCGATATACCTGTATAAGGATTAGGTTAATAAAATTATGATTATTATTGTTATTATTTTATTTTTATCGTGCATTATGTTATGGTCTGAATGAAAAAGGCCTTCAACATCTACATTGGAAGAGATGTTACACTATTATTATTAAACATGTGACGGTTTCCATATGCACATAGTCTATCCGATTGGTTGACAAGACAATGCTAATACTCTACTAAGCCAAGTGACACTGGACGAGGTGTTACGCCGTTACTAGTTAAATACGTGACGGTTTCCATATGCAAATATTTCACGGTAAATAAGCGACAGGACTCTGTTGTGTTATGTCATGGTGAAATCTTAGCGGTATTGAGGAGTACTAAAGCTAAGAATGATTTCTAACGGAGTGAAGAAAACCTCAGGAATGGATATCGAGGCTAACGGGGCAGGCTTGGTTAATAATGGAGTAAGACTTAGCAAAACAAGCTTTGAGATGAGCGAGTTTAGTAGAATAACAAACAAACGAACCTCTGAGATTCACGAGATTATTAGAGAAGGTAAAACGGATGCATTCGAACAAATGATAAGTAGAACGAAAAAGAGTAAAGATCTGAATGTACTAGACGAGAGCGGGATGGCACCCTTACACCACGCGACACGGTACAACCGAGTGGAGGCGATAGCATCGCTACTCAAACATGGGGCAAAGGTTGATATTACAACACGGGACGAGAGAAACACCCCTCTTCATATCGCCGCTAGGTCAGCATCACTAGCATCATTATAATTAATTCTTATATACAACTCTATTTATATCATTAGATAGAACTTAGCAACGTTGACCTCTGAAGGTCGATACGGTCGAAGGTGACTCTTAATCATGCTTGGAATGGTAAACTTAGGAAAACTCAAAAGTTAACATACTAAAACAATAATATAAATATACTAAAACAATTCTGGTAGCAGCACTCATGCATTACGTGCATTGTCTTTTGATTCTCTAGAGACTGGTTGAAAACCAAGAATTAATGAGCATATATTGCTGGTTGTTTGTTATCTAAAATACGATGAAAAACATACTACTGATCTGCTTGGAATGTTAGTTTGATCATCATATAAAGTACTGTTATAAACCCAGGGGGTACTCGGATGGAAAAATTACGGGGGGGTCGGACCGAGCTCCAAATTTCATATCCCAAAAAAATACCTGAGCCATAAATTTTACACACAAAAAAATACCTGCTCCCAAAAATTGATATCCCAAAAATACCCAACAAATTTCATACCCAAAAAAATACGTCGGACCCCTCCGTCATTTTTATATCCAAGTACCCCCCTGGGATTATAGAGATGTAAGACTGTGCTGATTAAACTATTTTGTCAAATTTATACAACAATTAAGAGCCCCTCGTTTGCTTTGGTTCCTAGATTATTCATGCTTTGATTAATAAAAAAATGATTAGAGAGGCAACAAACTGCTATTAGCATTTTTTGTCATCCGTAAAACAAAATATTTATGTGTTTTATATGTCTCTAATATTTACATGTCTCATTATTTTAAAACTGTGTTTTGGAACATACGATATATATTAGATAATCACTGAGGCAGACAGCAATATGAGATATATTGCAGTCAGCTGAGGGCGCAGCGAAGATAGCTGAGCCAAAAATTTAACAATTCAAAAATACGAGGAAAAATCGCGGAAAGGGACGGCGTTCGCGCCATTTTGTCGTTTTACGAGCGAGCGATTTGTTCTGTGACCAAATCTCCTCATTTTCCACAGGTTTGGCTGGGAGGAGGTGACTAGGATTCTTGTGCAACACTCCGCCAGTCCCAAGTCCCCAAATGTCTACGGTACCACTCCGCTGCACTTTGCTTGCAGGCGCGGCAACAGACGTGTGGTTACCTTGCTATTGGCTGCGCCAAAGAATCTTGATATCGAGGCTCGTGACAAGTCATTAATGACAGCGTTACATGTGGCCTGTGTCCAGGTGTGTTGCGTGACATCAGGAGAGTGTGATTTTTCACATCAGTAGCACTATAGAATGTGTGCTATTTATAGCATCTTATGAGCAGGTCTCTCTTCTTAATTACTGTAAGTGTATTGGAACTAGGAGAGAGCCTCGATTTGAAGCTTTGGTTTCGTGAACATCGGAGCGTAATTCGAACGTGTGGGCTATAACTAGGAGTGACGATCTTTTACATTAGGACTATCGGACAACACTGTAGATTATGTGCTATTTTTAGCATCTTATGATCAGGAGTCCATTACTAGGAGTGACGGTCTTTCACATTAGGACTGTCTGCCAACAATGTAGATTATGTGCTACTTTTAGCATCTTATGAACAGGAGTCCATTACTAGGAATGACGATCTTTCACATTAGGACTGTCCGTCAACACTGTAGATTATGTGCTATTTTTAGCACCTTTGAGGAGTCCATTACTAGGAGTGACGATCTTTTACATTAGGACTGTCTGCCAACACTGTAGATTATGTGCTATTTTTAGCATCTTTGAGAAGGAGTCCATTACTAGGAGTGACGATCTTTTACATTAGGACTATCGGACAACACTGTAGATTATGTGCTATTTTAGCAGCTTATGATCAGGAGTCCATTACTAGAAGTGACGATCCGTCTTGTTTTACTTTCAGGGTGACGAAGAGATTTGCCAGATGTTGTTAGACAAGGGAGCTAATTACGAAAATGAGGCTATCGATAACACCACACCACTCCACTCAGCTGTCATCGCTGGGAACCAGGCCGCCGCTCGTGTAATACTCGATAAAGGTATACCAGTGTAATAAAGCTGCCCAGATCAATACCTCTCACGTCATCAACACCTTAAATTTTTCACGGGTATCAGCTACAGTCGAAGCTCTCGTAAGCGACCACTTCAGGAACTGAAAATTGCGGTCGTTAACGGAGCTGGTCGCTTACGAGAACGGCTCTCGTAAGCGACCACCAAGCGGCTTCCTACTTGAACAATAGGTGTTGGTCGCTTACGAGAACTTCGTAGAAAAAAACATGTGACACTAATGCTTAAATTGAATAATATTGTAAAGCGCTATTGAATTTTAAGTAGAAATGGCGCTATATTAAATGTAAAGTAAAGTAAAGTAAAGTAAAAGGACATATTTTACGTGGATAACTCGTAACAGTACTCCAATGAGACTGACAAACCTGAGTCCACGGCGCACAGCTTTTACCCCCTTTCTCTATCAGAGCTCCAGGTGAAAGGAATTCAAAGCTATAAGCAAGCTACTCGGAACAGAGAAAAGTCGATACGGTTGGTCGATCCGGGATTCGAACTCAGGACCGTACGCACAGTGTGCCGTGCACAAACACACTGCGCCACCTAGCCGTATATTAAATGTAAATTATTATTATTATTAAAATAGTTTGATTTATTTCCCCGACTTTAATTAGCACCGGTGCAGCTTGTATCAATTTAGATATTTATGAGGTGATGACTGATGTTTTAAAGACAAAAAGTACTATGTCTATGGTCGATCACGAGAGCTTAAAAACAATAGAAAATCTCTGTTGGTGATTTGAAATTGTGGTCGCTAACGGAGCTGGTCGCATCGATAAGGCGTTCGCTTACGAAAGCTTGAAATAACAGAGTTTATGTGACATTTCAAACGGGGTTTCGGCGAAAATGGTCGTTATGGGAGCTGTGGTCGCTTACGAGAGCGGTCGCACAGAGAGCTTCGACTGTAGTTAATATATTCACCCAATTGACTTGGAGAAATTCCCATGATCTGATTGGCTAAAAGTCGTCTCAGTGACATTTCCCGGGGGGGGGGGGACTCCCATATTTTTTGACCGGGGATGATCGTCGGAAATTTTCAGTTTCACCCCTAAAAGATACCAAACATGGCGGGCCATGGCGTGGCTCAAATAATTTCTTACCCTAAAAGATACCCTAAAAGATGAGGCCTTATGTGCAAAGTAGGCGCGAAGGAGACAGGTAACAGGTAAAAGATACCCATCAAGAAATTTCCGTGTTTGTTTCTAATTTATCGTCTTCTCATCGAGTAATCTCTTTCTTACACGGTTTTTAGAAGCACCATCATGAGAGAAAACAATTTGGACACATATTTCGGCCCTAAAAGATACCAATCTCCCTAATTTTATTGAAGATTAAGATCACCCCTAAAAGAGACCAAGGCCCCGTGATTTTAACCCCTAAAAGATACGACGATCATCCCCGGTCAAAAATATGGGAGTCCCCCCCCCCCGGGTGACATTTGCCGATAATCACGTGACCTTCGGCGACGAATTGCTAATTACAACAAACGTGGAGCAAAAAAAAAAAATGAAAATCATATGCAGACAGACAAGAAAGAGAAAGTAAGCAAGCAGACAAGCACGCAAAAAAATCCGGAAAGAAAAAAAGGGTAAACAATGTTTGAGTAACCTCGGGTTCTTTATTTCATTTCTAGCACTTACTCAAAACTCCAACTTAGATACATTTGCACATGCGCGTGACGTAGATGGAAACACGGTGCTACATCTGTGCGCGGCGACCAATAACCAGGAGGTTGCTAGGATACTACTGAGTCATGGAGCTGACGTGAACTCGTGCAAGTCCAACTCGACCGCACCCTTACACGTGGCTTGTACTAAAGGTCACGTCGGCATGGTGAAACTGCTAACCGAGAATGGTGCTGACCTAGGGCTCAAGAACTACGAAGGCAAAACACCTCTGCATATGTAAGAGTTCTAATAATTTTTCGGTCTGTATGTTTGTCCATCTGTCCATCTGTCCGCCTGTCCATCTGTCCGCCTGTCCATCTGTCCGCCTGTCCATCTGTCCGCCTGTCCATCTGTCCGCCTGTCCATCTGTCCGCCTGTCCATCTGTCCGCCTGTCCATCTGTCCGCCTGTCCATCTGTCCGCCTGTCCATCTGTCCGCCTGTCCATCTGTCCGCCTGTCCATCTGTCCGCCTGTCTGTTGTGACACTTTTCCGCCTGCATTCTCTCACCAGGGCGGCAAGCCTAGGCTCAGTGGAAGTGATGAAGTACCTTCTGTCCAGACCAATCTCCATCGAAGAGCACGACTTTTCTAACCGCACCCCATTCCTTTCGGCGGTGATTGCCGGACGGACAGATAATGCCTTATTGTTATTGGCAAATGGTGAGTAGTACCTCTCGCAAGGTTCTCGATTATGAGACTTTTCCGTGCTCTGTTTAAATTGAAGTTTAATGTCCGCCTTCTGACCTTTTCAAGGGGCCGATATCTTGGCATGTGACGCACAAATGAGGAACTGTGTTCACCTGGCCGTACAAGAGGAAAACCTGACGACTCTGACGTCATTACTAGAGCAGGAAAGGTCTGACGTAAACCTGTATAGCCCTGACGTCATGGAACGAGTACCGCTACACTACGCAGCCGAGACAGCAGACAACAAGGTGAGGCAGACGGAAGATTATCGAGTTATTTCCGCCATCTTGTTCTGATTACCCATGATGCCATAGAAACGAGTTATGGTGAGCACATGATGTTACTCCATTGCTTGTTTTTAACTTGTGGATAAACCATAACAATAACAATAACAATAACAATAACAATAACAATAACAATAACAATAACAATAACAATAACAATAACAATAACAATAACAATAACAATAACAATAACAATAACAATAACAATAATAATAATAATTTATTAATTTATATTGCGCTTTTTACATATAATGATCAAAAGCGCATTACACGGTAAACTTACATATTCTGTACAATTTAAAATATATATACAATAAAATATAGGGATAATGGTAGATACAAAGATAATGAATAATATAAAATACATACATAGAAACGGGTTACCATAGAAACGAGTTACCATAAAAACGAGTTACCATAGAAACGAGTTACCATAGAAACGAGTTATGGTGACGACATAATGCCAATCGCTCGCTCGCTCCAGTGTCAACACAGATTACCCCATATCCGGTTGATGTTCTAATTATCCAGGATATTAATTTATTTTTAGATCTTACAAGCACTGCTGCGTAAGCAGAAACGATTTGGCTTCCAAGATGAGTGCCAGAGAACCCCGCTTCACTTGGCATCTTCTGCCGGCAGGACTCTACACGTGGAAGCCTTGACACAAGCCGGGATGCCTATAGACGAGCGAGATGAGGAGGGACGTACTGCGCTACACGTGGCAGCAAGTCACGGGAACAGGTACAGTCCATACACTACAAAGGGCCCATACAGTCAAGAGTACTTATGACCAAGAGTCCATACACGCCATGGTTATACGTCCCATCCATACAATAAGCATACACTACCAAGGGCCCATACAGTCAAGAGTCCTTATGACCAAGAGTCCATACACTACCAAGGGCCCATACAGTCAAGAGTCCTTATGACCAAGAGTGCATACACTACCAAGGGCTCATACAGTCAAGAGTCCTTATGACCAAGAGTCCATACACTACCAAGGGCCCATACAGTCAATAGTCCTTATGACCAAGAGTCCATGCACTACCAAGGGCCCATACAGTCAAGAGTCCTTATGACCAAGAGTCCATACACGAGTCCACACACGCCATGGTTATACGTCCCATCCATGCAATAGCATACACTACCAAGGGCCCATACAGTCAAGAGTCCTTATGACCAAGAGTGCATACACTACCAAGGACCCATACAGTCAAGAGTCCTTATGACCAAGAGTCCATACACGAGTCCACACACGCCATGGTTATACGTCCCATCCATACAATAAGCATACACTACCAAGGGCCATACAGTCAAGAGTCCTTATGACCAAGAGTGCATACACTACCAAGGGCCCATACAGTCAATAGTCCTTATGACCAAGAGTCCATACACTACAAAGGGCCCATACAGTCAAGAGTCCTTATGACCAAGAGTCCATACACTACCAAGGGCCCATACAGTCAAGAGTCCTTATGACCAAGAGAGCATACACTACCAAGGGCCCATACAGTCAAGAGTCCTTATGACCAAGAGTCCATACACTACCAAGAGTCCATACAGTCAAGAGTCCTTATGACCAAGAGTCCATACACTACCAAGGGCCCATACAGTCAAGAGTCCTTATGACCAAGAGTCCACACACGCCATGGTTATACGTCCCATCCATACAATAAGCATACACTACCAAGGGCCCATACAGTCAAGAGTCCTTATGACCAAGAGAGCATACACTACCAAGGGCCCATACAGTCAAGAGTCCTTATGACCAAGAGTCCATACACTACCAAGGGCCCATACAGTCAAGAGTCCTTATGACCAAGAGTCCATACACTACCAAGGGCCCATACAGTCAAGAGTCCTTATGACCAAGAGAGCATACACTACCAAGGGCCCATACAGTCAAGAGTCCTTATGACCAAGAGTCCATACACTACCAAGAGTCCATACAGTCAAGAGTCCTTATGACCAAGAGTCCATACACTACCAAGGGCCCATACAGTCAAGAGTCCTTATGACCAAGAGTCCACACACGCCATGGTTATACGTCCCATCCATACAATAAGCATACACTACCAAGGGCCCATACAGTCAAGAGTCCTTATGACCAAGAGTGCATACACGAGTCCACACACGCCATGGTTATACGTCCCATCCATGCAATAAGCATACACTACCAAGGGCCCATACAGTCAAGAGTCCTTATGACCAAGAGTCCATACACGAGTCCACACACGCCATGGTTATACGTCCCATCCATGCAATAAGCATACACTACCAAGGGCCCATACAGTCAAGAGTCCTTATGACCAAGAGTGCATACAAGAGTCCACACACGCCATGGTTATACTTCCCATCCATGCAATAAGCATACACTACCAAGGGCCCATACAGTCAACAGTCCTTATGACCAAGAGTGCATACACTACCAAGGACCCATACAGTCAACAGTCCTTATGACCAAGAGTCCATACACGAGTCCACACACGCCATGGTTATACTTCCCATCCATGCAATAAGCATACACTACCAAGGGCCCATACAGTCAACAGTCCTTATGACCAAGAGTGCATACACTACCAAGGGCCCATACAGTCAATAGTCCTTATGACCAAGAGTGCATACACTACCAAGGGCCCATACAGTCAAGAGTCCTTATGACCAAGAGTGCATACACTACCAAGGGCCCATACAGTCAAGAGTCCTTATGACCAAGAGTGCATACACTACCAAGGGCCCATACAGTCAATAGTCCTTATGACCAAGAGTGCATACACTACCAGGGCCCATACAGTCAATAGTCCTTATGACCAAGAGTGCATACACTACCAAGGCCCATACAGTCAAGAGTCCTTATGACCAAGAGTCCATGCACTAACAAGGGCCCATACAGTCAAGAGTCCTTATGACCAAGAGTCCATACACTTCCAAGGGCCCATACAGTCAAGAGTCCTTATGACCAAGAGTGCATACACTACCAAGGGCCCATACAGTCAAGAGTCCTTATGACCAAGAGTGCATACACTACCAAGGGCCCATACAGTCAAGAGTCCTTATGACCAAGAGTCCATACACGCCATGGTTATACGTCCCATCCATACAATAAGCATACACTACCAAGGGCCCATACAGTCAAGAGTCCTTATGACCAAGAGTCCATACACGCCATGGTTATACGTCCCATCCATACAATAAGCATACACTACCAAGGGCCCATACAGTCAAGAGTCCATACACTACCAAGGGCCCATACAGTCAACAGTCCTTATGACCAAGAGTGCATACACTACCAAGGGCCCATACAGTCAAGAGTCCATACACTACCAAGGGCCCATACAGTCAACAGTCCTTATGACCAAGAGTGCATACACTACCAAGGGCCCATACAGTCAAGAGTCCTTATGACCAAGAGTCCATACACTACCAAGGGCCCATACAGTCAAGAGTCCTTATGACCAAGAGTCCACACACGCCATGGTTATACGTCCCATCCATGCAATAAGCATACACTACCAAGGGCCCATACAGTCAAGAGTCCTTATGACCAAGAGTCCATACACGAGTCCATACACGCCATGGTTATACGTCCCATCCATGCAATAAGCATACACTACCAAGGGCCCATACAGTCAAGAGTCCTTATGACCAAGAGTCCATACACGCCATGGTTATACGTCCCATCCATGCAATAAGCATACACTACCAAGGGCCCATACAGTCAAGAGTCCTTATGACCAAGAGTCCATACACGAGTCCACACACGCCATGGTTATACGTCCCATCCATGCAATAAGCATACACTACCAAGGGCCCATACAGTCAAGAGTCCTTATGACCAAGAGTCCATACACGAGTCCACACACGCCATGGTTATACGTCCCATCCATGCAATAAGCATACACTACCAAGGGCCCATACAGTCAAGAGTCCTTATGACCAAGAGAGCATACACTACCAAGGGCCCATACAGTCAAGAGTCCTTATGACCAAGAGTGCATACACGAGTCCACACACGCCATGGTTATACGTCCCATCCATGCAATAAGCATACACTACCAAGGGCCCATACAGTCAAGAGTCCTTATGACCAAGAGTCCATACACTACCAAGAGTCCACACACGCCATGGTTACTGTCGCATCCATGCAATAATATTTTCACCTTTGTCCCTTTTTTGGAATTTTATCTTTGTACATTTTGGTGACCATGTATGAATAGATAATTAACAGTTGAAACGCATCTGTTTTGCTCTCGAAAGCACCAGTCCGTCAAGTGTTTTTTCTTTCTTTCTTTAATACTCCATTGTGTTCATCTTTTCTCAGAAAGTTGTAAATCGCCTTGTCATCCATGGGGCAGATGTCAGTGCTCGCGACAGTAACCGCTGGACACCTCTTATGTGCACTGCCAATGCGGGCTCGATCAAAACTTGCCGAGGACTTCTGGAGAATGGGGCGAGCGTAGATGACGTCAACGTAACAGGTGAGGAAACTTCTGCCCTTGCCTTCATATTTACCTCCCGCATATTTACCTCTCGCATATTTACCTCTCGCATATTTACCTCTCGCATATTTACCTCTCGCATATTTACCTCTCGCATATTTATCTCCCGCATATTTACCTCTCGCATATTTACCTCTCGCATATTTACCTCTCGCATATTTACCTCTCGCATATTTACCTCTCGCATATTTACCTCTCGCATATTAGCCTCTCGCAAGCTACAACCAAATGCAAAATGTTGGAACACTTTGCCGAGAGAACACGCTCTCCCTGCTCTCCCTTCAATGTTGATCAAAATTGTGTCCAGTATTATTTCCCGCTCAACATTGAGAGGGGAAGGAAGGACTAGGTGTTCCAACGACTTATGCATATTAAACTCTCACATATTAACCTCTCGCATATTAACCTCTCGCAAGAAATACTAAAAAAGAGAACGATAGCCCCAAAATAGCTCTATAAAAGACTGTTCCTATTTTCTTTGAGATCTCTCACAAACAGCTTGAGATCTCTCACAAATAGCTTGAGCCATGGGGCATTGGCTAACCATGAAGGGATCATTATGTGAATGGGGATGGATTGAGCTATGGGGCATTGGCTAACCATGAAGGGATCATTATGTGAATGGGGATGGATTGAGCTATGGGGCATTGGCTAACCATGAAGGGATCATTATGTGAATGGGGATGGATTGAGCTATGGGGCATTGGCTAACCATGAAGGGATCATTATGTGAATGGGGATGGATTGAGCTATGGGGCATTGGCTAACCATGAAGGGATTATTATGTGAATGGGGATGGATTGAGCTATGGGGCATTGGCTAACCATGAAGGATTATTATGTGAATGGGGATGGATTGAGCTATGGGGCATTGGCTAACCATGAAGGGATTATTATGCGAATGGGGATGGATTGAGCTATGGGGCATTGGCTAACCATGAAGGGATCATTATGTGAATGGGGATGGATTGAGCTATGGGGCATTGGCTAACCATGAAGGGATCATTATGTGAATGGGGATGGATTGAGCTATGGGGCATTGGCTAACCATGAAGGGATCATTATGTGAATGGGGATGGATTGAGCTATGGGGCATTGGCTAACCATGAAGGGATTATTATGTGAATGGGGATGGATTGAGCTATGGGGCATTGGCTAACCATGAAGGGATTATTATGTGAATGGGGATGGATTGAGCTATGGGCATTGGCTAACCATGAAGGGATTATTATGCGAATGGGGATGGATTGAGCTATGGGGCATTGGCTAACCATGAAGGGATTATTATGTGAATGGGGATGGATTGAGCTATGGGGCATTGGCTAACCATGAAGGGATTATTATGTGAATGGGGATGGATTGAGCTATGGGGCATTGGCTAACCATGAAGGGATTATTATGCGAATGGGGATGGATTGAGCTATGGGGCATTGGCTAACCATGAAGGGATTATTATGTGAATGGGGATGGATTGAGCTATGGGCATTGGCTAACCATGAAGTGATTATTATGTGAATGGGGATGGATTGAGCTATGGGGCATTGGCTAACCATGAAGGGATTATTATGTGAATGGGGATGGATTGAGCTATGGGGCATTGGCTAACCATGAAGGGATCATTATGTGAATGGGATGGATTGAGCTATGGGGCATTGGCTAACCATGAAGGGATTATTATGTGAATGGGGATGGATTGAGCTATGGGGCATTGGCTAACCATGAAGGGATTATTATGTGAATGAAGATGGATTGAGCTATGGGGCATTGGCTAACCATGTGCTGCATCACACACATTACATTACATTTGATTTCACACATGTTTTCCACCTCCCAGTTATATTTTGTCTTTTCTATGTGAATGGGGATGGAAGTGTTTATCGATAACCATCATCCTGTACTGCATCACACACATTACATTACATTTGATTTCGCTCATGTTTTCCACCTCCCAGTTGTATTTTGTCTTTCCTTAAAGCGAACTTTGCTTCTTTCAGGTGATACCCCATTGTTGATCGCTGCGAGTCGTAATCACGTGACGTTCGTTTTGGCTTTACTAGACTACGGCGCATGCGTGACGCATCGTAACAACAGTGGACATGGGATTATTGATGTGTCCGTCAAATGGGGTGCTATGGACGTCATACTCGCAATATGTGATCATCCAAGGTATAACAATAGCGTATCAAATTTCATCCTTAAACAACCTTACCCTGCCCTCAAATCCTATTCAAGCCTTGAAATGAGCATTGCTTCTTCCCTTGCTTTGCCCTCGTTTGCCTCTTATTTCCATGTCTCTCCAGGTCTCCCCATTTGGCCTTCTTGTGCCACATCGTTCTTCCTTGTAATATGTGTTCCTTTTTTGTGATTTCCGTCAAATAAAGAGAAAAAAAAGACAACAACAAAAAATAAACCTTTATTTAAAGAGCCCTTTACAGCTACTCGTGTGTTATTGTTTTCATTTAATGTTAAACACGATATACCTTCAGAAATCATCTACAAACAGAGTTTCATTCTTTATTTGCCAAATACAATCGAAATGTCGCGCCACCCTAAATCAACCAACCGGAAATGGATGTTTTCACTAAACCACTATCTTGCTAGGCTGATAAAATGGCGGCTCTTTTAATGTTGTTGTTGTTTTCAATCGCTGGTACACATAACAATGTACGGTTTACAACCCTGACACATTCTTGGTCAGTGTAGCGTTAACCACCTCTTTCTGTTGTTCAGATGGCGGGAGATTCTTCTCTGGTACACATAACACTGCACGCTTTACAACCCTGAATAGATGTGACGCATTCTTGGTCTGTGTAGCGTTAACCACCTCTTTCTGTTGTTCAGATGGCGGGAGATTCTTCTCTGGTACACATAACACTGCACGCTTTACAACCCTGAATAGATGCGACGCATTCTTGTTCTGTGTAGCGTTAACCACCTCTTTCTGTTGTTCAGATGGCGGGAGATTCTTCTCTGGTACACATAACACTGCACGCTTTACAACCCTGAATAGATGCGACGCATTCTTGGTCAGTTTAGCGTTAACCACCTCTTTCTGTTGTTCAGATGGCGGGAGATTCTTCTCTGGTACACATAACACTGCACGCTTTACAACCCTGAATAGATGCGACGCATTCTTGTTCTGTTTAGCGTTAACCACCTCTTTCTGTTGTTCAGATGGCGGAAGATTCTTCTCTGGTACACATAACACTGCACGCTTTACAACCCTGAATAGATGCGACGCATTCTTGGTCAGTTTAGCGTTAACCACCTCTTTCTGTTGTTCAGATGGCGGGAGATTCTTCTCTGGTACACATAACACTGCACGCTTTACAACCCTGAATAGATGTGACGCATTCTTGGTCAGTTTAGCGTTAACCACCTCTTTCTGTTGTTCAGATGGCGGGAGATTCTTCTCTGGTACACATAACACTGCACGCTTTACAACCCTGAATAGATGCGACGCATTCTTGTTCTGTTTAGCGTTAACCACCTCTTTCTGTTGTTCAGATGGCGGGAGATTCTTCTCTGGTACACATAACACTGCACGCTTTACAACCCTGAATAGATGTGACGCATTCTTGGTCAGGTTAGCGTTAACCACCTCTTTCTGTTGTTCAGATGGCGGGAGATTCTTCTCTGGTACACATAACACTGCACGCTTTACAACCCTGAATAGATGTGACGCATTCTTGGTCAGTTTAGCGTTAACCACCTCTTTCTGTTGTTCAGATGGCGGGAGATTCTTCTCTGGTACACATAACACTGCACGCTTTACAACCCTGGATAGATGTGACACATTCTTGGTCAGTGTAGCGTTAACCACCTCTTTCTGCTGTTCAGATGGCGGAAGATTCTTCTCTGGTACACATAACACTGCACGCTTTACAACCCTGAATAGATGTGACGCATTCCTGGTCAGTTTAGCGTTAACCACCTCTTTCTGTTGTTCAGATGGCGGGAGATTCTTCTCTGGTACACATAACACTGCACGCTTTACAACCCTGAATAGATGTGACGCATTCTTGGTCAGTGTAGCGTTAACCACCTCTTTCTGTTGTTCAGATGGCGGGAGATTCTTCTCTGGTACACATAACACTGCACGCTTTACAACCCTGAATAGATGCGACGCATTCTTGGTCAGTGTAGCGTTAACCACCTCTTTCTGTTGTTCAGATGGCGGGAGATTCTTCTCTGGTACACATAACACTGCACGCTTTACAACCCTGAATAGATGCGACGCATTCTTGGTCAGTGTAGCGTTAACCACCTCTTTCTGTTGTTCAGATGGCGGGAGATTCTTCTCTGGTACACATAACACTGCACGCTTTACAACCCTGAATAGATGTGACGCATTCTTGGTCAGGTTAGCGTTAACCACCTCTTTCTGTTGTTCAGATGGCGGGAGATTCTTCTCTGGTACACATAACACTGCACGCTTTACAACCCTGAATAGATGTGACGCATTCTTGGTCAGTGTAGCGTTAACCACCTCTTTCTGTTGTTCAGATGGCGGGAGATTCTTGAAGACAAGGGCCCTGAGGGACATTCCACCATGAAGCAACTTATTCAACATTGTCCTGATGCCGCCAAGTTAGTGATGGACAAGTAAGCCTTTGTTATACGTTCATTCTCTGATATACCATTAATCACGTGCAAGTCCCTAATAACTTATGTAGCATTTGTTATTGGTTGACAGGTGTATTCTGACGCCTCCTCAGATGAACAAAAAAGACCCGGATTACACGATCACGTACGATTTCACTGTTCTCGACCCAGGCCCTGATGATCCTGCCGCATTGGCGGGTAGAAGGTATGCCCTGATTAGGAAGTGTTTACGATTTGCTGTACTAGAATCCGTTTTCTTGTGGAACAGTTAAACATCTTTAACAGGCAAATGTTTAGTGTTTAACTTTGTTGGAAGGGAAATACGCGATAGTTACTCGCTTTTTTGCACTGAGGTCTTGTTGTGTGTATCGATAGAGCTCACATTGTGAAATTCCTGGACTGATAGCATAATTTTGCCTTAGGTACTTTGGTCCGCTAACGATGGTCCAATTTAACCGTCAATACTTGCTACTCCACCAACTGACACAACGTCTTCTCGACAAGAAATGGACAGCATTCGGAAGACGATCTACTATATCAGCTTCTCCATCTATCTCCTCTTCGTCACTTTCTTCTCATACTTCGTGGTGATGGAAAGAGGACAAGTGAACTTCCAAGACCCAAGGAAGCAGAACTCCACTTTCAAACCTCATACATTTTTTGCGATGCAAACAAGTGAAGTCGGAGTGGCCATGCAATTTATTGTCCTGGTGTTTGCTGCTGTGCAGATATTTAAGGAGATCTTACAGATAATAATACAGCGGGGTAGATATTTTACACAGGTAAGACGACCGAATTAGATATTTTGACAGATATTTAAGATCTTACAGATAATGATACAGCGGGATAGATATTTTACACAGGTAAGACTACAGAATTAGACATTTGAGAGATATTTAAGGAGATCTCAAAGATAATAATACAGCAGGGTAGATATTTTACACAGGTAAGCAAACAAACCACATGGTTTATAGTCATTTTGACACACGTGTCTGTTATGCAGCAAAATCAAGAGAAAATGCTTTTCACTCGAAGAACTAGCTTTCCAAGTATTTTTCGACTTTATCTTCGTTGATCTGATTTATTTCACGCATAAGGTGCAAATAAATGACATTTGACTCCGTGACCTGTGTTATGTTGTGTTTCCAGGCAACCAATATCCTAGAGTGGCTACTATATGGTACGTCCCTTGTGTTCATTGTCCCGTATGTAGCGGCAGACTCCTGGGTTGACAACAACTACGCGCAGCTCAAAAACCCCTTCAACCTGTGGATGCTCGCCATTATAGCGGTCTTCCTGTCCTACGTTAACTTAGTGCTATTTCTGAGGAGGTTCCGTGTGATTGGGATTTACGTGTCCATGTTCCTGGAAGTGTTGAGATCAGTGCTGAAGGTCATGATCGTGTTCAGTGTCTTCATCTTGGCATTTGCTATCGTTTTCTACATCTTGTTCAAAGAGCAGGTAACTTTATTTTTGTGTGTTTCTTGCATGCTAGTGCGCACTCTATCAGCTGTTCAATCATACTAGCCGTTCTCCTGACAAAGTAATTAGTTAATTAGTTCCATCATACCAGCCGTTCTCTTGACAAAGTAATTAGTTCCATCATACCAGCCGTTCTCCAGACAAAGTGATTAGTTAATTAGTTCCAATCATACCAGCCTTTCTCTTGACAAAGTAATTAGTTAAATAGTTCCATCATACCAGCCGTTCTCCTGACAAAGTGATTAGTTAATTAGTTCCATCATACCAGCCTTTCTCTTGACAAACTAATTAGTTTAATTAGTTCCATCATAGCAGCCTTTCTCTTGACAAAGTAATTAGTTAATTAGTTCCATCATACCAGCCGTTCTCCTGACAAAGTGATTAGTTAATTAGAGTGGAGATAAGGAATTAACCTTGTGTGAAAGCTAACGTGCTAATGAAATGGTCCCATGTGTGCTTCTGAGCGTTAGCCCTAGTAAGCGGAGAAAGAGAAAAATCTCTGACCCCGAGAGGGATACGAACCCACGACCTTCAGAATTGTACATCCGATGCTCTAACCAGGTGAGCTATCCAGGTCAGACTGGGAGCAGGTCGGGGGTAAATTAGATGTTATGTTCGCGGTAATGAAGTGAATATATGTAGATGTCCAGGCAAGCCTGTGGCCGCGTAGCACTAAGTTCAACAGAGTGGAGATAAGGAATTAACCTTGTGTGAAAGCTAACGTGCTAATGAAATGGTCCCATGTGTGCTTCTGAGCGTTAGCCCTAGTAAGCGGAGAAAGAGAAAAAATCTCTGACCCCGAGAGGGATTAGTTAATTAGTTCCATCATACCAGCCTTTCTCTTGACAAAGTAATTAGTTAATTAGTTCCATCACACCAGCCTTTCTCTTGACAAAGTGATTAGTTAATTAGTTCCATCATACCAGCCTTTCTCCTGACAAAGTGATTAGTTAAATAGTTCCATCATACCAGCCTTTCTCCTGACAAAGTGATTAGTCAAATAGTTCCATCATACCATGCGTGTGCCTTGGGAATTTTTTGGGAATATGTTGATCCAGATTATCATTATTTGGACAGCGCGCCTATCGTGGTGTCGGTGAATACTTTATGTTTTAGATGTAATGTTGATCCATATTATTTTCAAACTTTAGCGCGCCTATCGTGGTGTCGGAGAATCCTTCATGAAAGTGTTTGTGATGATGACAGGGGAACTCGACTTCGTTAATGACTTCGTCTCTACCATCAATCAAGACGATGAGAAAACAAAAAATCCCCTGAACCCCTTCCCAGAGGTGGCCTTTACCTTCTGCGGATTACTGCTGACCATCCTGACAATCTCAGTCATGAATTTGCTGGTAAGCACCGCTGACCATACTGTCCATCTGACCAGTACTTTCTAATCAATATACCTATTGTACAACAGCTCTGGTATTTCCAGCACAGGTCCAACATAGGTCCAGTACAGGTACAACACAGGCCCAACACAGCTCCAGCACAGGTCCAACGCAAGGATTATCAAACTTTTTTAAGTATCCAAACTTTACCACTTGATCATCAACATGAAAGCTACTGGTTCCTTCGACAATACGTAGACAATTCGCCTTCATTTCGGTATGAAGCACTGATTGTTTAACTCATGCCCTTTCTTGCTTAAACAAGAATGAAACAATGTCTGTCCGTCCAGCCGGCCGGCCGTTCCTCCCCGTCGGTTTTTGCTTGTCCCATTAAGTTATTGCATGTTTGCTTGTTTGTCTGCCCTGTTAAATATTCCAAGTTTACAAATCGTTAGCTACGTCCTTCCGCATTCTGATGAAGGTCCTTCATCTTAAGGTTGGCATTGCAGTCGGCGATATCGAGACTATCCAACGTAACGCGACACTCAACAGACTAGCCATGCAAGTGGAGTTTGTCGCCGAGATCGAGACCAAGTACCCGCGATTTATATCCCGGATGTCATACAATCCCAAGATCACCGATAAGCCAAACAGTACAACATTCTTGTCACGGTAAGCTCAACACTCATGTCATGGTAAGCACCACTCAGTACAACACTCATGTCACGGTAAGCTCCACTCAGCACAACACTCATGTCATGGTAAGCACAACTCAGCACAGCACTCATGTCACGGTAAGCACCACTCAGCACAGCACTCATGTCACGGTAAGCACCACTCAGCACAGCACTCATGTCATGGTAAGCACCACTCAGCACAGCACTCATGTCACAGTAAGCACCACTTAGTACAGCACTCATTTCATGGTAAGCACCACTCAGTACAGCACTCATGTCACGGTAAGCACCCCTTCAGCACAACACTCATGTCACGGTAAGCACCACTCAGCACAGCACTCATGTCACAGTGAGCTCCACTCAGTACAGCACTCATGTCACGGTAAGCTCAACTCAGCACAGCACTCATGCCATGGTAAACTCCACTCAGATGGCGATCATTGTCTCGTCCGTAACTGTCATGCAGAGTTGGGGTTTACGCTGCTGAGTGCAACATGCCGTAGATAATACATTTATGCCGGGTCGCTCAGCGAAATTAACAACAATGGTAAACGAATACAAGTTTGCATCGGCGTGCAAACAGCTTCATCCAGAATAAATGACATACATGCAAATCCAATGTGGATTAGTGCCCTTTAACTATTAAACAATCAACTATCAGCTAAATTGTACAAGTTATGAAAAAATTTCGTATTTTGTTTGGTTAGAAAATGGATATTTTACATATTTTGGAAATTAGATTTGATGTGGCAAATCGGCATTTGAAAGAATGAGGTTAGTGCAGTGGTAGAACACCAGAGCGGTTAGCGCAGTGGTAGAACACCAGACCTGTTAGCGCAGTGGTAAAACGCCAGACCGGTAAGCGCAGTGGTAGAACGCCAGACCGGTTAGCACAGTGGTAGAACGCCAGACCAGTTAGCGCAGTGGTACAATGCCAGACTGGTTAGCACAGTGGTAGAACACCAGACCGGTTAGTGCAGTGGTAGAACGCCAGACCGGTTAGTGCAGTGGTAGAAGGCCAGACCGGTTAGCACAGTGGTACAATGCCAGACTGATTAGCACAGTGGTAGAACGCCAGACCGGTTAGCGCAGTGGTAGAACACCAGACCAGTTAGTGCAGTGGTAGAATGCCAGACCATTGTGCGGGAGACTTGGGGTTCAAACTCTAGGCAGACCGACACTCAGGTTCTTTTCTAAATGATCAAGGAGAAGCTACATAGGTACTGTCTTTGTTCCAGCATTTGCAAGCTTGTCACACATTATATTTTTTTTCATATATTTTAATTGTAAATACTATATTCACGTAATCCAGTCTTCCGACTGCAAGGTGTATTTTATTAATAACGGTATATATCTATCTATTACATCTTGGGGAATTTTGTCACAAAATAACAATTATTTCAGTGAGATGGTATGTAAGTCACATGATATTGATTTCCTGTCCCACAGTGTACACCGGATGTGGAGTGATTACAACTCACTCTCACAACCCAATGAGCTAAATGAGCAAACGACCACAAAGACAGACCCTATTACAGACATGAATATCAAACTCGACAAAACAAGAAAAGGCTTAAGTGCTAGTGTCTGCAGTCGAGGCTCAAGGACGCTTGCTAAGGACAATGGCTGGAAAACTAGACCCAAACCTCGACTTGATGCACTTAGCTGATGACATCGTCATACCGGAAGTGAATGGCTCAGATCATGTAGATGCCATGCCCCCGACTGACATAACCACACAGGAAACCCATGATGATGGGGCAGGCAGTGAGCCAATTGATTCTGAACATGTAACTGCGACACTATAAGAAGGTCACTTTTTAATCAAGTATAGCTCACTTTTAAACTAGCCCCTATTCTTACAACTAACTGGTGCTTTTGACCTTAAACAGATTACAGAGATTATGCAGCCAGTAGTTTTTCATTGTATCACATGTGTTTCGCATCTTAAGTGAACTTCTCTAGTGTGGTACAGACATTTTAAAAAGTAAGTGAAAAGCGTATCAAAGTTGAAAACTCAAGATCGAAGAATTTAGCGACTAATTATTAAATATGTGTTGTCTGTTTTGTATGTATTTATTTAAGCCTTTATAAAGGTGATTTTAATTGATGAATTGCTATATGTTCATATCTTATCCTGGTTTGTAACCTTCAATAAAGTTCATTTTTTAAATCATGTTGTTGTTTTATGCTTGCTTTTGTTGGTATCCTCTGAGAGGTCGACCTGTAGCAAGTCTACTTTATCTTCTGCTAACACATACAGTAACTATCAGGTGCCAGTGGAGCCAGGCATGTGGGCCTTTTTTTAGCCACAGTGATCTCAAGCTCTTTTTCTTAGCAACAGAAGACATTGATTGAATGGTTTTGTGTTATGTGGCAACTGTTGTATGATTGCTTTGACAAGGAATGCTTTGACAAGGAATGTTCTCGCTTGCTACAGTAGGGGAACATACTATGGGTGTATAACTGGGCTGCATGGTACTGAAACCATGTTCAGCCATCACAGACAAGAGAAAATCATATCTGTCACCCTGCATGGTACTGTCTATCATGGCAACAGCCATCACAGGTAAAGGCCCATATGATTCCGTATCACTACCACTAACAGTAATCACACAAAAGATTTGTATAGCACTGCGTAGTTAGCAACACAAATATCCCAAGACCTAGATAAAAATCTACAAAGCAACACAGCCATCACAGGGAAACAGAATCTGTGCTGAAAACATATGTCATTCATCATTTCAAAAAGGAACATGACCATCACTTCCAATTACAAGCATTAAGGGCGACTACTAGAGCACCCCCACTGTTCATCAAAACTGACAGATTAGTTAGATCATTCTATATGTTGCTATAATTGTGGCTAAGTTAATAGTTTTTAGAAAATAACACCTATGTTGTATTGTGAATGTGCGCATTCTGATTGGTTAAAAGGCGTGTTTGTAAGAGACCTGAGAAACACGATTGTCACGCAACGCTGTCGCGCGTGTGTATGTTATTTCTAAAAGCAATAAAAATACTTTCTGCGTGCTCTCTGGTTTCTTACAAACACTCGGGGAATGTTGGTCGAACTGATAAAACTTGAAAAACACTCGCCTTCGGCTCGTGTCTTTCAAGTTTTGATCAGTTCTCCCAACATCCCTCGTGTTTGTAAGAAAGCAGAGAGCACGCGGAAAGTACTTTTATTGCTTAAATATTTCATCCCTTTAACAATTATTATTTTAAACTCCTGGTACCAAGCCCAACCCAACGCGTAATGCAACAAGGCCAGTTCTTTAGAAGTTCTCGTTCAGTGGGTCAAAATTTCCATTATAAATAAGGGAACAATATTGTATCTTAAGTTATAAATTCACGGGCGAATGAAAGCTAGAGATGTTTAATCAACGAAACCATAAAATTCAAGTCTTAGCTTTCATAATCTTACCTTTTCGCACGGAGCACTGCATCAATGATCAATGTTGATTACCAAACTTTCTGAAACCATGCATAATTTTGCTAAATCCTTTGTCCTTAGTTAGCCAGAAGAAACCATCAACGTAACAAGGCCACGTCTCACACGTGAATTTAACTTTCGTAGATCTATATTTTTCGAACTCTTTCCGCCGCATGTGTCATTTGTTGCACGCGCCATATTGCCTTGTAACCAGGCATTATAGATACCACAGGGGTTCCACAAAAAAACAGGAATCCCAATGCACCAGGGCAAAAATGGGTCCTTGACGGTTGATACTTGTGTCGTCCTATTTATATTGCTATGTAAAAATGACCTCAAAAACACTACTCCGAACCGGTCATTATTCATCACCTGGGTGTGGTACAGTGATAATGCAGTGATAGTCTATCCCCCCTATAATACATTGATTAATTATCAGAGCTGTTTACAGACAGACAGGACAGACTGGCAATTTGTAAATAAAATTACATCAGTGTGCGCCCAATTACTGCGCGCCGCAAATGACGAAATTATTAACACAATTACTATTCATTCATTTGCGGGAAGCACGACCCGAAACGACGAATTTCTATGCTTGTAACGTCGAATTCACGCTTACCGGCGGGTTCTTCTTTCGAACATAATGACTGCCCAGCAGGCCTATCACTGCAGGGCATTTCTGATAGAGTTTATTTTTTTGTCGCCAAGATACACTTGTTCTTGTAAACGGCGTTAGGGTAGTGTCTTCGTTGCGCAAGTTCTCTATATATTAGATGTAATTCTTTGCGCGCCGAAATTCTGAATAACTACTTAGAAAAGAACATTTCTTGTGGTTCCTCCTTTCAGGGCTCCAAGTTTCAAGAGATCCCCTCTTCCGCTCGCCGAAAAATGTTAGTGATCCCCCCAGAATCCTCTCTGCGATAAAACGAGTGGAGGACTTTGGTGCAATATTTCGGTTTTATTCAAACCATTATTAACACAATATATTTTACTTTCGAACTGTTTTTCGTAAGATTGTTAGTTCGCACATTTACAACAAAATTCCCCTTTTCCGCTCTCAACCCACTTTTGCAACGTCACAGTACCGTCGCCTTGGTTACCCTTGATTTCTTCGACCAACTCCTGACTGTCACACAACGCCTTACATTCACACGAGAGACCAGCAGAGCATAAGCCTTCGTCCTCTTGTCCTCCCATGTACCCGCAGGGCCCTCCTTTTCGTGAGGGTGTCACGCAAGTCCTTGTCACGGCATCACACCAGTGGTCACGCTCCTCATCACAGCGACTCCCCAAGTGCTCAAGGGATTCTGGGTAACATGATTCTGTTAGAGCGGCGTAACGCTCGCATGTGTGGACGACAGACTTGCAATAGTAGCCTGGGGCACAGGGTCTAGTTAGATGACATGGGTCGCCTGTCTCTCCTGGACCGCGGCAGACATGGGAGCCTAGTGACGAGATATCAGGCATTTGAATTGACCAGGCGGTGCTTGATACTATATTAACGTTTAAGTGGCACAGTTTATTCAGTCATAAGTCACGTGACAAATGTCTTACCGGCTTCACACGTCAGTCCTTCTTGGCAAGGTCTTGTAATGTGACAACGATCCCCCACCCCTCCCGGCATGCGACAAACGTGTACTCCTGCCTCGCAAGTCATACCATTCTTGCAGGGACAAAATGCACTACACTCCCCACCCTCCACAGTAGGATTGCAACCGAAGATCCACCAGCACCACCCATTTGGGAGCGAGAACAGTAGCAGTACCAACAGGAACATGTCGAGACTTGGGATACCTGTGGTGAAAAAAGAAGGGAGACCGAATCATTTCCATTGATTTCGGGTGACGCCGTTTGAACAGCTGAGAACATGATTTTTGGACCAATACTATTTTAATGTATGAAGAGAGGTTAAAAGAGCCCTTTATATCATTTTAAAGCTTTTGATAAGTAGAAAACTATTAACATGATTAATAAATTATTCAATAATTATTTGTCAAAAACTGATTTTCTCGTTGGGCTGGGCTAAATTTTTTATATGTCAGAATTCAATAGAACACTCAGTTTTGTATCATCTTAATTGAATGACTCCAGAGGAGGCGGAGCACCCTAAAACGTGGGGGTGCTGAAGAGGCAAATAATAAAGTGGACATTTAATATATTTTTTTTTTCATGTTTTTACCTCATATACATTTTGATGAAAATAGGTTACAATCAAGAGTGGATTACAATGCAATCTCAACCCTGCGTTCTCTGAGCCTAATGTCAAAACAGAAACAAAAAGGAGACGCTTCTGTTCCTTTTCTTCTTTACGTGTAAATACAAAAAACATACCTAACTTCAAAGGGTGGGGGTGCTCAGCCTAAAGTGCACCCCCCCCTCGGGGCCGTCGCCTATGGACTCTAAGGTGACTCCAGTAAGTGCCAGCAATTTTCAAAATTTTCGTTGTTACAATTTTATGGTGATTTTTCTTTCAGTCCGAGCATTCACTTGTGTGTAGTTCCAGCTCATTGTTATTTATGTCTTCCTAATGTGTTGTATTATTATTCTTATTTGTAATCCTGGTATGTAGCTTTACCAGCCGAATAAAGACATCATTATCATTATCTAACTTCAAGAGCCAATAAAATCCTAAATATCGGACATACAAAACATCGCTGTACAGTTTTTGGAGTCCACCTTAGTGTCATTCATTTTCACAAAAATTCTGACGGACTAGAACTTAATACCCACTCGAGAAAATTAGATTTGATAAATAAGTATTGATATTAATAGTTGATTACTAGTGGATAACAATGTCTTAAATGATATATAGTACATATAAATGGCTTAGAAGCAGTCGAAATGACAACTCTTTCCTAAAATGTCCATAAAATGAGAACATATCAGAAAAACAAAATTCACCAATAGATTGCTTTGCGTGCGCATCGAGTATCAGGCATAATGAGAACAAACGCCTTGTTAAATAATTCAGTGTGATTGCGAATAACGAATTCTTGATATGTTCCTATTATACAAACAGGCGATTGCTAAAACTTACCTCTAGAGGAAGTAAAAAACTGAGACTATAGCGATGTCTGCCGCTAGTAGCAGGACAAGCCAATTTGCCTAGCAATAGTGATGACACCTTTTCCTATATACATGGTGACCACGTGGCTAACATGTAGGAAGCACGTGACAAACGCGTGGAATACATAAGCTTTGACCCTAGCAGGGAAATAAGATAAGTGCAGAGCACTTAAGTGCAGCACAAGAGGTGGTACAGAGCAAATAAATCACCTCTGCTGTTTACACTTCAATCGTCCTTGAAGGGCCGGGTGACCTCTATACCCACATGTTCTTCAGGTGCCCTTTCATGAAAAGTGCTTTTGTAAATTAATACCAGCTGATAGCAAGTCACTATAATTGTTTCACAGACTGGACGAACGCCGCCATGTTATTTGTCTGTGGCCTTCATTAGCGCGTCTGGCTAAACTAGGACACATGTAGCGCGCAACATTGTAGCCGGACACATGTTTCCCTGTTTAGCCACACGAGAAACATTGTTGCGCGCGACATATGTTGTAGCCGGGGAACAAAGAAATGTTTCTTCGCAAGACAAGAAACATTTCATGTGTCCGAGACACGCGCGTGCGATGTTTCCTAGTTTAGCCGTAGCTTATATCTTCGAGTTTGTCATGCATGTCAGGCCTGCACGGTGGATGGTTCTTCTAATTTTTGCAAGTATAGTAAAACGATGTAAACATTCACTGTGAATTATAAATTACAAAGAAACATTTCTATACTTACATCTAGAAGATTTCCTACGTCTTTTTCTCCCTTTTGCCACGAACTAATTACACGAAGAAGTGCATTTTTCTTTTGTTCGCTTTTTTAACATTATTTGCCAAACGGTTAGGTTTTCCAATGAACGCTTTATTGCATTTTTTTGCCCGTGAAATTTGGGTTTCCTGTGGAATTGTATATGCGCGCGCGTTTGAAATTCCTTCGCGCAAAAGTTTTGTCATTAGATGTTCTAGAACCTGTTCTTGTTGCGACTGTATAATTTTTTCACTATTAATATCTGGTATGTATTTCCTAGAAACACTAAAATGTCTCAAAAGCACAGTATTTTGCTTTTCCCTCTTAGTCTGTGTTGTCTTTGCTATATGGCTAATTAAATGACGATTTCCTAATTGATTCTATGACGTCATCAATTGGAATGCACTACTTCGTTCGGCTGGAAGTGGCGCGTGCAATGGATCTTGTTTTGTTCTTGTAATCCGGCGTTTTTTACGTTTCCACGTGAGAATCACGTGATCATGTGTCCTGGAGATGGTTCGTATCCTGTTGCGGGTAATTTTCAAGCCAAGCAGCGGAAGCAGATACATGATAACTCGGGATATGCCTTTCCTAAGATCGCTAATCTCACACGTGATATGATTCTAAAACACAACGTCAACGACACCTATACGTCTTCTTACTCCGTGGACTACGCTAGGAAAAATGGTAGACCTGCAATTCCCAGACCTTGCTCGGCCACTCGGCGTAACAGACCTCACCCATCTAAGGTAGGCAGGCCACCGTAATCATTGCTAGCATTCCGTATCGGAAATAGTCGCTGGGCAGTAAAACAAAGTCCTATTCAATTGCGTGGTCTATCCGGCGTCTGTCTTCGAAATACTCTAACCGTTCTGGTTAAAATTCGTCAAACAAACAGAGCCTCTCCCATTATCTTGAAAAGAATGGGGGTGAACACGATACTGCTGTGCCCTCCAAGGAGAACAGCTGAAAGCAGTTCCGTTTGTTATCAGGGGGCAAAGCACTTTCACCATTGCTTTCCTGAATTCCCGCATGCGTACCAAAAGGACGATTGGGTTAATGAAAGAGTTGGCCAAACGAATCAAAAGTATTATCATATGAGTTACGTGATGTTGTTTGTCACTCGGTATCGCGTGGAATATCGCATCCGGTAAGTACGTAAGCAATGACAGAGCAGTGATAATGAAAAGAGTCTTCGCTAGAGCTTGCTCGCCTCGTCTCGTTCGATTTCGCGCCCCTTGATGTTGTTGTAACTGTCCCCGTTGTCGTTTTAGTGAAACAAATATCATGATGTAAGACCCAGTGATCACAAGAAGAACTAACAATCTAAATCCAGATCTAGCGTAAATGACGTGTTGTCTTGAATGTACAGTACCGGTGGCGTAAGCAATACCGTATCCAAACGAAGTTATCCATACCAGGGCTATAGCGGTGATGTAATGTTTAGTACGGGTGCTAAGATGTCTCAGGGGCCAATGTACAGCGTGGAATCGTTCGATCGCGATTAACGCTAAACCTCCTATCGAACAATTCCCACTTGCTACCAGGAAAGACAACTCGGTGGCGTGTATTGTTGTTCGCGTAAGTAGCAGCGCAGTTATATACATCGCGCTTGCTCCTACAAATGTGTCCGCGACAGCGACACTTAGAAGTCCGTAGATGCTCTTTTTTCTAAGATCTCTGTAAAGTACGAATGTTACCAGAGTAACGAGGTTAATAATAACTATGAGAAAACCCTCTATGCACATGACGCAGTAGATATAGTCCAAAACGGACTTCTGATCAAAGGTCACATTAGCTTTCCTTCCATTCACGACATCTATAAATGTTTCGTTGACCATATTGCGATTTTCGCTACACTAGCCGTGCATGATAATTTCCTCAAACCAAGTCGATATTCGTTGCTTGTGAATGCTTAGCTACCACTGCTTCGATATGTCAGACTTCTGGTGAATTTTAACAACAAACTGTTTTCTTGCTGCCAACTAATGCCATATCAATGTAAATGTCTTCTTTTCCGGGCCGCAGTATATTTGTTTTATTTTTCTAACTTCAGTTTGTCTCCCTTTGGTTATTGCCTGTAATCTGCGCCATCTGTGGAAGCCACAGCAATTATGGAAGGTTATGAAAGAAAACGAAATTGAAATCTTCATATCGTAATAAAAGTCGATCGCGCGCGGTAATGATTCTAAATAACATTTCAATAGTTCTACGCTACTCTGGCAGGGAAAAATATTGAAACATAAAACGTGAACGGGGAACCAATGACGTTTCTATGCCAATGGCGAAACAAATAATGGAAAAATAACATTGCGCTAAACGTAAAGTGTCCGCAGCAGTTGCAAGAAGTCATTGCTTATATTGTACAACGTCGTGGATCATCCATGTGTGTAACTTCAGGTTCAGCGTGAGATTTGACGTCCCTATATATTTTCATCTCGGCTATATATAGCAGTGAAGCTAAAACCGCCGCGGATCATCTAGGGCCCCCTCCCCCTCCCTACACGCAGGCACAACACCACCACCCCTCCCCTCCTCCTCCCTCTACAGGACTCCCGTTGGACTCGTTGTATTAGCCAATCTTAAGTGACGACCAAATGATGATGAACTGTTGACCAACTTTCTTTTGTTTGACTGACAGAACTTCCTGAACTGGCGTCTGCCGTCTGAGCTCGTGTCGTCAATGAAGATCACCGACGACGCCGGCTACACCAAATGGAATCCGAATCAGGAGCTACAGAACTTCTACAACAAATTTAATGGAACCTTTTGTAAGTCGCAAATCACATTGTAAGTCTGCGTTCACACTTGGTGTCCGGGCAATAGTAAGGGTACTGTTTGAAGACCTTACGTTCCAGATATGCAGTTGCGTTCACATGGATAAATCAACACTTGGTGTCCGGGCACTAGTGAATAGGCACGGACACGAAAGTCACAAAAGGGTACTGTGTGAAGACTTTCGGTTTCAAATATACAGTCGTATTCACATTCAATACCAAGCACATGCTGACATAGGTATCCGCAGGATTGATTTGTGGAAACCTAAAATCAGCCAATCAGCGATGGCCCTCAAATGGATGTCTCCAGAGCCTCCCCTGCGAGCAGACGAGCCGGGGAGCTCTGGGTACGAGAAACGGCGTGGCTATCACGTGACTTTGCACAATGTTTTCCTTCACACTCATCAAACAGAGCCGATTTCACATTTGATTGTGGTAAACCAAGTGAGAAAACGCAAAGTAAGTGTGGATTACTCACGACACTTACTGAATTCCGCTCTGTGGGTCGGTGTAAATCTTACCGCAATCTTATCTTTTGTTTATATCCATGAATTCACGACTCTGGCTCTTACTCTTCGAGAAAATTTATAGCAACCTTCCCTACGCCGCTAAATAAGGGAGTGGTCATTATTTAACGGGGGGGGTGGGCCGGCATTTTTTTCAAACCCGGGGCCCAAAAATTTAGACCCCCCCTCAAATGGAAGCCCAAAAAATTTTGACCCCCCCTCAAATGCTAGCCCAAAAAAATATGACCCCCCCCCCCCCCCCCCTCTCGTAGTGTTACTGTTATGTCATGTGAATAGAAAAATCACAGCTTTTTCAAACTCTTAAAAGAGTTGATTGATCCACGCAAAACTGATAATCACCATTGAACTAAAGTATATTAGGATTCGTGGAAAAGAGATGTCACAATTCCTCCTTCTTGTACATCGGACATTATCAACGTGTGTTACTATGCAGTTAGGGATGGACGGAAGCTTATACTACAGCATCCGGAACAGTTCGGGTTTTTTGGTCACAGGATTTTGGATTTTCGCTACTATGAAGATATTCGGATTCAGGATTCTATTTCTTATCCAAGTGCTCTTTAGTGTACCAGTACAGAGCAGTGGCGGATCCAGGGGTGGTTCCATGGGTTCAATAGCATCACCCTTTTGAGACGAGAAAAAGAAAACTCATATCAAATCACCTTGAAATAAAAACATTCAGAAGCATTGTGTGCCGTAGTTGACAAAAATAGAGTGGTGGTTACAGTACATGTGCTCAACCATTATGAACCCACTTTATACCAGGGATTTTTAAAAGCGAAATGATGCTTGTCCTTAGGGGCAGACAATTTGAGGGGTTTGGTGACTTTGGTAGTTTTGGAACGACCCTTTGAAAAATCCTGGATCCGCCACTGCAGGACCTTGTGTTTAGAATTTGTTAAAAATCTACACAATTTGTTAAAAATCTGATGCGCGCGCAGCGCGCTGCGATTTTGAAAATCAAACTTAACGCGGTTAATGAAATTATCATTTCTGAGACACGAAAATCACGGTGAAGAAATGGAGTCACGGAAGAAACATAATAGAAAATTTCCAAAATTAAACATAGTCCAGTACGATGTTTTAGTTTGTAAATGCTACACGATAGTATCCTCTTAATGCGCGCGAAGCGCGCTGCAAATTTTTGACATATAAGTTGAAAGAATGGAAAAAGTCCAGGAGTAAATTAGAACTTGGTGTTTAACAATTGTGGTTCCTGACATTTGCTAAAGCTATATTTACTGTTTGCTTTGTAAATGTACTGAATTTAAGAAAAAACATTTTAATGTTGTAGATGGCGAGCGCGCAGCGCGAGCCTACCAAAAAAAACAGTCTATTTATAAGGACGTCGGATTCCCTAAAAAGCAGTCAGGAGAGAATCAAGTATCAAATGGTCCGTCCCTAAAGACCAGCTTTCACGTTTCACGAATCTCTAGGCCTGTAATCACGAGTCACGTAAGATAAATTCGTAAAATCACGGGTCACGAGGGCATGAGATTTCACGGATCACGGCAATAATTTTCCTGTTTTCACGAATCACGGAGCAAATTTGGGTGAATCAAGGAGAACCCCTTCACCACTCTGTCCTACCCTACTAACCACCGCAGTTGTTTTATTTCCAAAGGTAAAAGTTGAATTTCAAAATAGTTAATGGAGACTTCTAAGATTGCGCGGGTCGAAGCATCTTTAATAATGCTTTGTAAACTTTCATTTTGCTCGAGCCTCGGCAGTGGCGGGTCCACGAATTTACGAACGAGGGCTGATCAACTGAGTAGTTTGCTTGTATGTTTCCCGATGCGCGCGTAGTTTGCTTGTATGATTTACGAGTTGAATAAAAATTCTTATTTCTGGGAGAGGAAAATCACGCTGAAGTGTCACTGAAAAAACATCATAGAAATTTTCCAAAATTAATCATAGCCCAGTACGATGTTTTAGTTTTAATACTACACCGAGCATCCGCTTTTTATGCGCGCAAGCTAGTAAAGTAATTTATTGTTGTAGATGGCGAGCGCGCAGCGCGAGCCGACCAAAAAAAAACACTGTTTGTAAAGGCATCAGGTTCCCTAAAAGCAGCCATCAATGTCACCCTGTCTAACAATCAGCGCCCAAAAAATTTGGCCCCCCCTCAAACGTTAGCCCAAAAATTTGAGCCCCCCCCTAAATCGGCGCCCAAAAAATCAAAGCCCCCCCCATATATTTGCCGGCCCACCCCCCCGTTAAATAATGACCACTCCCTAATGACCATAATAAGCACAGCAAAGTCCGTCATACGAGCGCGGAAATGCAACAACCTTGTATAGATTTGCGTTGAGTCCTTTCACTTTTCATGTTTTAGATCAAGTCCCAGCAGAGCCGATCGCCAAGGATTCCTCGTGCTCGCCAATCCCTCAGCCTCCACAAAGTAAGACTCGTCTGCGTTTTTACACAACTCGCCTCTCGCTTTGTGCACACGAGATGAGTTCCGTTAACAAAGTGAAACATCGCCAAGGTCGTGTTCTTGTGTAAGGATGTCGGTAGAGTAGACGGGCTTTATTTGAATAAATAGGGTTCTTCCGTCGAAGGCACTCCCATATTTTTGGGGCGGGGGTGCTCGTCGTACCTTTTAGGGTTTAAAATTAGACCTCTGGTACCTTTTAGGGGTAAAATTTGAAAAACATTTTCCAGACAGGTACCAGTTAGGGTCCGTTCTAGCAAATCAAGCAAATCACACTTGTTTGAAGCCTGAATTTCAGACGTATTTTCGTTCGGAAAAAATACAAGAGAAAATTACGAGGGAAAATACGTCTTCTTGGTACCTTTTGGGGGTCAAAATCATATCTAAGCGACGCCATTTTAGGTACCTTTTAGGGTAAAATCGAAAGTTCCCGACGAGCACCCCCGCCCAAAAAATAGTTAAGTCCCCCCCCGGGATGTCTGATAGCCACTATCCATATACGTAATCAATCTCGATCAATGCAATACGCCAAAATTAAGCATTGTGCTATGATGGTTCATAAAGGCTATGTAAGTTATGTTCAGCTTTCTTACATAACGCCAACCCTTCAGATGCTAAGTCAACCATAGCAAAGTTTTGCCTTTTTCAGGACAACGATTACTAAAACGCGAGGAGATAGAAGTGCCCAGGCTCTCGCAGCCCGTTGCGGTTGCTAGTCCCCAGGTCACACCTGTCCCATCTCCTATTCAGGTACGAATGCACACTAAGACAGCTTATCCTGACATAACAATGACATACCATCATTGACAACAAAAATAAATCAGATCAGACGGGCGGACTAGCCTAGACCTAATGGACGGGCGGACTAGCCTAGACCTAATGGTATCTGGTTTTATGGACTAGTTACTTACATTGTATGGTATTCGATTATGCAATATCCAGTTACTACGAAAAAAGGATCTCCCATAATTAGGCTACCCCCATCTGCTTCCAGAATTTAAAGTGTCTATTTTAGAAACACATTCTTCCATAAACTTGAGCAGAGACTTGTATAGCTGATAGTATTTTTATGTGTCCTTCAGTTCCCAAAGCCTGGTCATGCAGTATTAGGACGCGATGATGCCATCACTGGTGAGTTGAATGCATCATTGTTGCCATGCCAACCAGTAATTTATGCTAATTTATTTGATACATTTCAGAGGAGGATCTTATCAAGGAGCTACTTGATGCATCAGATAAACGGTACCTTATAAAGGTAAGTGCTGATCAGACTGTCCACCCCCCTCGCGACCCCCCACATCCCCGCCTCCGGTGACTTGGAGATCCTCGTACTCGTTCCCAATAGCAACTCGTTTCAGCTAACTATACTCGATATCTCTCACAAACAGTTTCTTCGCTCTCTATCTCCGGAGACGCTACTTGGACTCAAGAAGTGGCTACAGTCACGTGACCAATCACGTGATGAAGGTTCGTATAAATAAAGCAACCAAAAATACCACTTGCTTTTGATTAAAAATTTTCTATTCGTTCACTTATGATTTTCCTTAAACAGGAAAAAGAAATGCTCCAGTCATAACTCTTTTCAACTTATAGTTTTCTATACGCCGGACGGTTATGAATTTGCACTACGAAAACATAAGGTCTCCCCTTTGTTATATAAAATATCGTCGTACAAACACGTTTGACTTTGCTGGTTTTGTTCTAGATATAGAAGATGATGACATGGACACTACAAAGTGTCCCCCGTTGCCGGGTGAGTAGTCACAACCCTGACTCATATTGGTATTTATGGGTGAACCCTTAATGTAAACTTTTAAGACATGTTTTGGCCATTTTTATACATTTATCAGGCACGTCGCCAGACATTTTTACGAGGTACACCACTACATTGTATTTTTGGGATATAGTTCTTGTAGCGTTTTGTGAAAATGTGATGGCGGATCCAAGAGCGGCTATGGCATTCATGAATGTTACATGAATGTTTGTACAGGATTGAGCCAATCGTCTGTTCAAACAGATGCTGACGACACATCGGACACAATCATGTTTGAATAGTTCTCTCAGGCTTTTTGATTGAAAAGGTTTTCAAGTGTATTTTTGATTATCTTTGTCTTTTTCAAAGGGCCTGGTAACTACTACACTAAAGAGGACAAAGAGTATGTCACGCAAACTCCACCAAGCACGCCCATGAAAGATGACGTCACAAATGAGGTTGGTCATTAAAGTACCTGTCACGCGTCGTCACGCGATTGTCGAATTTGCTATTGTCACGCGCTCTTACTTGTTTCAGGTTTGATTCGCTTATATTTGATCACGTGACCATGTTTGTGTGTTCTAGTGCACCATGCCGCTGTGTTTGGAGCAAGACGTACGGCCCTCATTTTCCAAGCTCTACCACAGCACCCCCAGAGAAGGTACGCTTTCCCTCCGCGCGCCTTATTTCCATCTGGCGACGCCGTAGACACCGAGGGTGTCTATAGGTGTTACCTATTTAGATTACTAACAGTATGAAATTCAAACTTCTAGCAGATATTGTACTCAATTTCGTATAATTTTGGTAAGAACTATTAGTTGTTGAAACTTGCCACTTTTAACATTTAGAACGAAAGATTGTAGCAGACTTGATAGAAGCAGGGAATCATGGATATCTAGAGAAGGTAAATGTAATGAAATAACAAAGCATTTTTAGGATTCATGAAATATTATTTTTGAATATCGCCATTTATTCATCCATCGTACCATTCAGTTACCATGGTTACTGTTTGTCAGAAAATGTTCACTTCCGGCCACCAACAGTACTTGTCAGATACGGCTTATTTGCTGAAGAACTGTAAACTATTCTAAATATCTTCCATGAAGGATATTAATCACTGTGTTTAACGACACATGCATAATGTTCCAGCAGCCAACACACGGAACATGTTGTCTTACTTTTGTATTTTAATTTCCCCGTCAGTTTCTAAGCCGCATGGTCAGACCTGAAGCCATTACTGGGATCCAATCCTGGCTCATCTCTCATGATGACAGAGGTATGCATCCGGGAACAACAAAATACTTGGGATCCCTTTGTTTTACTCGGTGTTCACTTGGCTGTGACTCGAATTGAATTGCATGGCGCATCTCTTCTGCACATGGCTGCGCGCGCATTTCGTTTGAGATGCGCCGTATTTTGTTCTGCCTCCGTTTCGTGTATACATGCTAACGCTGCTGGGGAGTCCATTGAGACACAAGAACTTAAGGGTTCTCGTTCCTCTAAACAAAACTTATAGTATGACTTGATCAAAATGTCCAGTGATACTTCAGTTACTAAGGACACTAAAGATTCCCCCGATGGATTGTCGTGTTGGAAGATTCTAGTGTACTCCACCTGCAGATTGTCTATTTTGCAATTTTAGAATTTCGATCACAATGAAGATAATCCTAGGATTGAATACTATGCAGTCTTACGTGATTTTGTTTTCAGATCGCGAGGTTGCTCTGCGTTTCCTTGGTGATATACGAAGGCCCTCACCCAAGCGTTCGCCAAAGCCAGATCGTGAGCCCGCAGTGCTAAGTCCAGTAGAGCGGGGTGAAAAGTTTGCCAAGGTGAAAGTCAAGAGCAAACGGCGTCCGTCACACGGCAAGAACTGTTCGTGTTCCGTGTGTGATAAAGATCGCTCAAACAAGATACTCAAGGCATTATCAAGGTACAGTACAAATACGAGACACAGGGTTCCCAAGGGGGGTGAACTGTTCGTGTTCCGTGTGTGATAAAGATCTCTCAAACAAGATACTCAAGGCATTGTCAAGGTACAGTACAAATACGAGACACAGGGTTCCCAAGGGGGATGAACTGTTCGTGTTCCGTGTGTGATAAAGATCACTCAAACAAGATACTCAAGGCATCATCAGGTACGGTACAAATACGAGACACAGGGTTCCCAAGGGGGATGAACTGTTCGTGTTCCGTGTGTGATAAAGATCACTCAAACAAGATACTCAAGGCATCATCAAGGTACGGTACAAATACGAGACACAGGGTTCCCAAGGGGGATGAACTGTACGTGTTCCGTGTGTGATAAAGATCGCTCAAACAAGATACTCAAGGCATCATCAAGGTACAGTACATACGAGACACAGGGTTCCCAAGGGGGATGAACTGTACGTGTTCCGTGTGTGATAAAGATCGCTCAAACAAGATACTCAAGGCATCATCAAGGTACAGTACAAATACGAGACACAGGGTTCCCAAGGGGGATGAACTGTTCGTGTTCCGTGTGTGATAAAGATCGCTCAAACAAGATACTTAAGGCATTATCAAGGTATAGTACAAATACGAGACACAGGGTTCCCAAGGGGGATGAACTGTTCGTGTTCCGTGTGTGATAAAGATCGCTCAAACAAGATACTCAAGGCATCATTAAGGTAGAGAAAATACACACGGACACACAACGGACCTGTTGCTCAGAAACCTGTACGATTATCTTTTTTTCGTGCAAACTTTCAAATCTTGATGAAAACTTATTCAACTTATTTTTTTATTGATCCATCACTGTTTGTTTCACCAGGCAAGGGACGTGTTCGGTGATCAATGAGATGCGAAAGGCCCTGGAATACGTCCCCCCTCCAAAGTATCCGGGACCTCCTCGTAACCTTGGCAACAGACGCAAGAACACGGTGGCTAAGCTTGGTGGGGAAGGTCCGCTGACTAGTGGAATGGTAGCAAACAAGGGCGCGCTTTTCATGCAGCCCCACAGAATTTGGCCATCGCATTTCGTCATCCACCCCGAGTTGCCATAGCAACGGAATACAGCGAACGATAACAGACAACTGTGCAAGACCCGACGAAGGGACCGTTACTTAAAAAAAGACAAGATGTGAGTCTTAAAACGCGTGGGTGTCGATGGGAGTGTTTCTAGTCCCTTTTGTATCTGGACAACTACTGTATTTTTATATATCGCTACAATCATATTAATAAATCTCTTACAAAAATACATCCACAATTCGTTTTATGGGGCTTAGATCACAAGGCACTCACGGCCGTAAAAAATATATTTCTTTCTCAGGCTCATATTGGGGTGGACCTCCCCTTCATGACTTCATATTATAACAACTAGTTTTATTTAGCTTTGCCCGAGACCCGGGAAATCCTAGGCAGAGCGAGGCTCCAATTACGAGGTTCCCTAGTCAGTGTAGTGGGTTAGTATTGTGAGCCCTGCACTGAGGATGGGCAACTTCCGACGTCCCCGTGGTTCTTTAACGTCTCTCTGGTTTAGGTTAGTGTAGTGCAAGTGAGAGACGGGAAATGCGAGGAAGCTAAAGCCCCCCCCCCCCCCCCCCCCCATCCCCCGGCTTGAAAGAGTTCACAACCCATAGATTTGATCAGAGGCTTAGCATGTACGCGTCAACAAAGCAACATTTTGAAGCATTCGCTATCTCGCTAAGCACGTATACCAACTCCATGCCCAACTATACACTCCACAAGGGAAATTTTGCCTACGATGTGCTTGCGAAATAAACCAAAACTGAGATCCTTTTTGGAGTTGACGCCCTAATCTCACGTCCTCAGCTATAAGTACGAAGGTTCAATTAAAATAACCCAGAATTAGTGCACACGCAGAGTTCCACAAAAGTTTGGGTTTATCAGTACTCAGATCGAGCCATTTTAAAAAGAAAAGTGACCAACGTGAGTAACATACAGAGCAACACACGAAATGTGAGGAAGCTAAAGCCCCCCCTCCCCCGGCTCTGCCGTCCCTGCTTAAATAGGCTTCGTAATTCCAGGCAAGCAGATTAAACGCAGCTTAAACGGCTGAATAAAATGAGCAGTATTTACCGCCCCTAACTTCCAATCTTGGTACGCACTGATCAAGGGCGTGGTAAACGGGGGCCGCTATACAGTAGATTTTCATAAGTTTTCTGTGAAGAGAGCCCCCCCACCCCCACATACACACACACACTTCGCCAGACATTGTCTCTTATGAGCCCCTCATTTCATCATACTGAATATAGATTCATACCTCGAGTACAAGACACCACCATCAAGAACAACAAAACAACATTTGGCATAACGTAGAGCTTCATGTTGATAAACATTCTCCGCGGTTTCTCTTCTACTCTGGGGCTTTTGGTATCCTCCCAAAATTTTATAAGACTAAGCTCCATGTTCCATGATATCCATAACGTCTCGAAATACTGCCCCCCGATTGGTCAACTGAAATGTTTTGCGCTCAGCTTACATGCCGGAAGTTAAAGCATATGATCATCTGAGATATAATGTGTCAAAAATACTTTCGACACAGGGACGGCGGAACAGTCGGGGTCTCATTAGTAAGATTGGTGATTGGTTGGTGGGATTGGTTGAGTGAAAATGTATGAAAACCTGGCGAACAACTTGACTCCCCCCCCCCGCCCCCCCCCCCCCCCCCCCCCCCCCCCCCCCCTCCCCGTTCCGTACATACATACATACATACATATGCATAGATTCACTTTATAACACTCAGTTACAGGTAGCTCAGTTACATGTGCGATTCACAGTGAAAGCATTTTGTAATTAAAAGCAACTTTCCAGACATGATTGAGGGCTTAGAGTTAGAAGCATGTCAGCTTTAATGTCAGTGTTAGTTCAATTACTTAAATACAAAATAAGTATCCCATAATGAGACGGTGGTCTTGAGTCACGACACAGGCTCTCTAAATCTGTCTATCAGCATTAGACTTTCTATATCAGCAGTTCTTGTAATAGATCTTGAAATATGATGACGAGCATGAGATTGATCAGGAGGAAACCTGGAAAATAGGAAAGCAACCACAAAGTCAGGTGAAACTGGCGCAAAGTTTTGTCAAGCATTGCCCAGCCAATCTAAAAAGACACGTTTGAGTAGGAGGGCTTTTGTGAGTCGTGCAAGAATATAAATCATTTTCCCGTCCACACCAATGCAAATTCAGCATTTACTTGTCTCGAGGAAAAAGAAAAAAAATAGGACCATACTTCCAGACAAAGAGCTGAAGCGTCGTATGGCGACCGTACGGTTCTTACGCTTACGCCAGATATTTCGGCCCTGACAGTCGCTATCCTGGTGTTGAATTGCTCAGTAGCTAGATACCTATGGGTGAGAGAACGCCCGGCCACCAGACCATATAAGGACGCCCCTTGTACCGTTAGTGAACAATCAACTAATTATTATGCATCACCAACGTATTTATAGGCCTGAAGAGTGTGTTAGGGATCCATGTGGGACGCGTTGTTGGTTTTCTTTTTAGCTAGTAGTAGCTTTCTCACGATAATGCAGAAATGTTTTCCCCTGTTGGTCGTTTAGCATGTTCCTCACATATGATCTAATAGTAGGCATTAAAATGACACGGGAATGAGTTTCTTTTGAAATTTTCCCTCTGCGCATGCGCACATGCGTCATCCCGTCTGATATTCTTTTCCGTCAACAGACGACCATTAATCCACTGAAAGGATGCCCAGAGTGTTATACCTATTGAAACTCAGTAATCTCTGTTAATTTGAATCTCGGAAAGTGTCACAATGGAACGGAATTGGCGCTGAAAAGCCCAAAGCACGCGCTATTTCTCAGAATAAACAGGAATAATTTTTAAATTGTAAATAATTTGTATTTGCTATAACCATAGCAACACCTAGGCCCTAAAGTGTTAGCCAGTGCAGTATACATATAACTCACTCAGTGAATAAATGTAGCTTTTGAATTACAGTGGTACCTCTACTGCTCGGCCACTGAAAAGTGGCCGCTTTTGCGTGTCTGCTTAAATATGGTGGCCGCTTTATATATATATGGATAAAATAAATAAATAAATAAGAACCATCCATTGCTGTATTCATATGTTGGTACCTAAGTGATTGCAACGACACAGAGATGCAAAGACTGATTCCCTTAGACCGGTCCTTCATCTTGCGCACGCGCAGTAGACAAAATGGTCCAATATTAAGTATTCTTACCACCATATATGGAACAAGCTTGACTACACGTGGCTGGCGATGGAGTACTCGATTCCAGTCCCTCAACATAATTCGGTACGAACCAATTCCAAAACGCCATGTACTCAGGGCGGAATTTGGCGTGCACCCGCTGAACTATACCAAGCTCCAGGTACTGCTGGCTCACATTGTTGTACTGTGGCCAAAATATAGAGGAGTTTTCTGGCTGGTTGGGATCCCTGTGGATCAAAAAGTTCTCGTTTGTTATCATTGGAAAAGTGCGTATCCAAGGCTATAAGAAATTCCGCGCTCTGATTGGTCGAGTGTTTTTTTTTTTCTCTTGGTATAATCACCTACCGGTGACTATGACGTTGAGAGCATTGAGAGACACTTACGAGTGTGCGCGCAAGTTCTGTTATGATAAATAAAATATATTTGAGTAATAATAAAGTAAGTCGTCGCTTCGCTCTGTCTGGACGTTGAATGTTTGTTTGCTTAGCTTCCCGCTAGGCAAATGCGCTGCACTTCACTCGTATAAAGTATAGCAGTGTATTTAACAATTAGACCTGAAGGCCGAATGTGCTATGATGAATAGACCATGAAGCCGAAGGCCGAATGGTCTATTGATATCATAGCACATGAGGACGAGAGGTCTAATTGTTTTAGTATAAACCAACTAGTTGGTCAGTTTTGGCAATGAATTCCATTATTTTATGTTGAAAAAATCAAGTTTTCTTGCAAAGAAAGGTGGTTTTGCAAGGCACGGTCTATCACTAATAGACCATTAGTAGCTCAGCCAAATCAGAATGTAGGATTTGTAATAGACCATTAGTTGGTTTATACTAAAACCGTATAGCAGTGTCATAAACGCCTGTTCAAACAATGGACAGCTATAGGGAGAGAATTTTCAATGTACCCGACTTTCTTTTCCGCCCAAAATCTTCCTTTTCAAGGGAGTATTATTTAAAAAAGAGCTTAAAGTTATTTCTAATAAATTATAGACACTTAATAAAACAAAAGACAAATTTTGGCGAAAAAAGTTGTATTTCGCGCTGAGTCTTTTTAAGCCGTTAATACCACTAAATATCGACGTTAAAAAAAAATTAGTAGCTTGCGAGCCGGCTCTACGGTCATGTCCCCCCCCCGGATATTTGTCTTTTTTTTACGCGGTATTCCTGTGTCGCGGGGGGGGGGGGAGGAATCCCGCGTGCCAAAAAATCAATATCCGATGAAAAACCCACTGGCCGAGAGCCAGCCCTAGGGTTAATAGCAGAGTGACTCGCGTACCCATTCGTATGTTATACGCACCCGGTCTTGGCGAAGTTCGTCCATCGCGTTATGACGTCACGGGTATAGTTCCCATCCACACTATAAGGGTCGCTAGCGTTGAGCACTTGACCAAATATGTACGCGCTATTGGAACCATGATAAGCACGGACCCAGTGTGAGACGGCGGGGAGCCCAGGGGCAAAATAGGGATACCTGGGACAACACAGTCAATAGTGAGCACCTGACCAAATATGTACGCACTATTGGAGCCATGATAAGCACGGACCCAGTCAGAGACGGCGGGGAGCCCAGAAGCAAAATAGGGATACCTGGGACAACACAGTCAATAGTGAGCACCTGACCAAATATGTACGCGCTATTGGAGCCATGATAAGCACGGACCCAGTGTGAGACGGCGGGGAGCCCAGGGGCAAAATAGGGATACCTGAGACAACACAGTCAATAGTGAGCACCTGACCAAATATGTACGCGCTATTGGAGCCATGATAAGTACGGACCCAGTGTGAGACGGCGGGGAGCCCAGGGGCAAAATAGGGATACCTGAGACAACACAGTCAATAGTGAGCACCTGACCAAATATGTACGCGCTATTGGAGCCATGATAAGCACGGACCCAGTGTGAGACGGCGGGGAGCCCAGGGGCAAAATAGGGATACCTGAGACAACACAGTCAATAGTGAGCACCTGACCAAATATGTACGCGCTATTGGAGCCATGATAAGCACGGACCCAGTGTGAGACGGCGGGGGGCCCAGGGGCAAAATAGGGATACCTGGGACAACACAGTCAATAGTGAGCACCTGACCAAATATGTACGCGCTATTGGGGCCATGATAAGCACGGACCCAGTGTGAGACGGCGGGGGGCCCAGGGGCAAAATAGGGATACCTGGGACAACACAGTCAATAGTGAGCACCTGACCAAATATGTACGCGCTATTGGGGCCATGATAAGCACGGACCCAGTGTGAGACGGCGGGGAGCCCAGAAGCAAAATAGGGATACCTGGGACAACACAGTCTAGTGAGAATCTTGTAAAGGAAGGGAGGTCACAACAACAGTGCTCCATGCATAAATATCACAGGGAACTTCGGCAGATACCCATCCATGGGAAAAGCTGAATTTCCCAAGGCACACGCATGGGAAGTGTTCGGAATTCAGAAGGACAGCCATGGGAAATCCAAACACTTCCCATTCCTCAACCGATAAAATGAATACACTCTTGAAATCGGTAATAAAGCTTTTCAAATGAAAAAGCGTTACGTGATCCTTGATCCACACTATAAAATACGAACGAGCACAGTCACCCGAATTTAGTGGGACTATTGGGGGTCCCTACTAATGATAACCCTGAGACGTATTCGACACCCTTCGTACGTACCTGTGAGTCCACTGATAGAAATACACAGCATTTGCCGCGCTCTTAACTACACCGCTGGCAAAATTCATAGCTGGCGCAGCAAACATTGCATCCGTTCCCATGTCAACATACATGCGTCTGTTGCGGAAGGGATCATCCACCGCTGACCAGTCCGTATAGCGATAGATAATAGCGTTTTTCAAATTCTGATCGTCGTTCAGAGTAAACGTCATTTTCCTGGCGGCCTCTAGGAATTTGGAGCGCGGAAGGCCGGAATTCAGGTCGGGACCTCTTCCTTTACCTAAAATTCGACGCAAAATGTTATGGCATCCTCTTTCAATGAAACAAATAGATCTGATTTTGTGTGCTTCTGTACTGTAATAGATGCACAGATGACGTCGTAACGAGTCATGGACAAGAAAGAACGCTACGAAACACAGCCGCAAAATTGCAACAGGAAAGATTTCCTCTTAGATTCTAACTAAAAACACGTAGAAATAATATCCAGTATCTTTGGCTTGACTTTAGGCCGCTAGGTTGACTTTCTACAGCGTTGAATGGCCGCGTGGTGCGAAAACCTGACCGTTTATCTCAAGTTGGTAATTACTATAATAGGCTTCAGGAAGTACCTGGCACATTGGAGGTGAAGACTGCACCCTCGTCGTTAGCTGATCCGATGATAAGGTTGCCGGGGTTGACTTTGCCCTGCTCAAGGAGAGTAATCGGGTCATCTGCACAAGAGAACAAGTAGCGATCATAGAACTATAGAATCACTGGACACTGAACTTGAAAAGTGTTTGATATCAAACAAATGTTGAGTCATTCGAAAATAAATGTCTGCAGTGATGGATTACGGTTGAGAGCGACTCTTGTCAAACCCCTCTCTCTGACTTTTCAGTATACATTCGTCATTAGAAAAATCTCTTAGATCAATCTCCTATAAAGGGGAGCCTGTCACGATACGCGCCATCCTCGCGCGCCAGAGTCCTTCCCTCACCTCCCCCCAGGGGACAGAGGAAAAGGTTTTCCTCTGTCCCCTGGGGGAAGGTGATGGGAGGACCCTGGCGCGCGAGGATGGATACGCGCATGCTCCAGGAGCAATCACACTTATTCATCAGCAAAACTGATGAACCAAGAAATAGCGAGATTATAAACGATTGCCATCGCTGGCCATCGTTACGGAACGATACTTCTCTGATTTCAGATGCGCAGAACAGTTGCGCAGTCTGCTTGACAGGCTCCCTTTAAACATTTAATCGAAGGAATTCCCTTGATTTGCACCACACGCAGTGGATCTTCTGCGCAAGGATGTGCGCTATTTCTTAGACAAAGTGCGCGCTCGAGCAGTGCGATCTTTAGCCAAACAGCATCAGCGCACGTGTTCCCTTTTTTACGTCGCTACAGGAGAACAACCACAGTCATGACCTCCTTTTTTGCTTCCGATTTTTATACAAATACCTGGTAACACCTGCCCGTCCACCACTGCGTTGAAGCCGTTTAATGGCGGCACAGCGACCTTATAAGTAGCCGATATAAGCTCAGCAGGTGACTTGGAAGCCAGGCAAGCGCGGGCAGCATCCACTGACTCACACCCTAGCTCCTTCACGAACGAACTGTAAAGTAACACACGAATGTAATTAAGCAATTAAATTACTTTCCGCGTGCTCTCTGCTTTCTTACAAACACGAGTGGGATGTTGGGAGAACTGATCAAAGCCGGCTCGTGTCTTTCAAGTTTTATCAGTTCGAACAACATTCCCCGAGTGTTTGTAAGAAACCAGAGGCAAGCGGAAAGTACTTTTATTGCTTTTAGAAAATAACATACACACGCGCGACAGCGTTGCGTGACAATCGTGTTTCTCAGGTCTCTTACAAACACGCTTTTTAACCAATCAGAATGCGCACATTCACAATACAACATAGGTGTTATTTTCTAAAATGTATAGTACATAATCACGCATGAATTAACAACAGTTACAGTTCAAAGGTCACAGGTTGCTCTAGAAAGAATAATCAATATTCGATTATTTATTGGCAAACTGTTTGTTTGTTTGTGTTCTCTACCTTGCTCTAGAATGAGCCCTCCGTTGCTTGGTAACCGTGGTAAAGCTCGTAGGAGATGGCCCACTCTGCATAATGGCATTTTTAAACAGACCGCTGGCCGGGGGTGATAACATCAGCAGGCCCACGCAGCCACCACCAGTCGCCTCTCCAAATATGGTAACATTACTGACATCACCTCCAAAGCTATCATGGGAAAAAGGAGGTAGTTATAAAAGCTTAAAATTAGACATCGCTCTCCACAAATCTCGCTCACAATTATTTGTTACTGCTTATAGTCAGGAAAAAGGCGTAAACGGCGTAAAAATAAATAAATAAAATCTGCTCTTTTGTATCTTTGCCGTTGTTGCGTCAATAATAAAAATAGATATTTTTTATATTCAAATTAATTACATGTGCTTTTCTAGAAAGAAATGCAAAAAAAATGTATTCATTGTATTGCGTCATTAATTACCCATACTCCGTAGCGGTCTAGGACGCGTTTATGAATAAAACCAAGCAAACAATCATTCATGGACGCTAATTTCTGTGACCTCTACAAGTTAGAAATCGAAGTCGACGACATAATTTTTGTCGTTTCAGTTTTAAATATGTAATGTGTACGATGTTGATGTTTTTACCGTGCTAAAATAAAGCCCATGTATGTAGTGCGCGAAAACAGTACCACAACTTGACTCGATCCGCAAGATCCATAGCCTCCTACGCAGTCACGTCGTAATCACTTGTTTCACTTTCTCTTGAAAAGGACACGCAAGCGGCTGCGGGGAACGCTAGTTCTGCAGTATATCGTCCACTCCTTGCATTTTATTTCAACTTCAAGCATAGACGGAACTAACTACCAAAGCTATCCTTCTGTAAATTTTTACAAGTTAATTTCGCGAAATGCAATCCTCACTGCCATGCCCCCTTACATTGCATTGATTGAAAATATGTATGATAGAGACGATACACTTACGCTGCGATGTTTTGTTTAACCCAGATGAGGGCCTGAATCTGATCCAACAAACCATAGTTACCAGTGATATCTTTCCCCGTCCACAGGAACCCCAATGCTCCTAGACGGTACTGTATAACCACGACAATCACACCCCCAAGTGTGCATAGAGTGGTACCATCGTAGAGTCTGCTAGAGCCGAGGTTGAACGCTCCACCATGAATGTACACCATCACCGCTAGACCTCCACCACTCGAAACCCCCTTAGGGACATATATATTCAGGTTTAAGCAGTCTTCACTCGTCTCGTTAAGAAACCACACACCGCTCTGTACACTCGCACCTGGGTTTACAAGTTGAGGGCACGCTTTACCATAAGCTACCGTATCTTGTACGCTATTCCATGGTAAAGGTGCCTTTGGGGGACTGAATCTATCCGCGGTCGCGAACGGAACTCCGAGAAACTGTTGCACGGATTTTCCATTCGGAAGCTGGACAACTCGGCCTCTGATTGGTCCGTTTGTGGTTGTTACTGTAGCAGTGTAGGTTAGCGCGCTTGTAGATTGCGAAGTGATAACTATGAAAGCTAATAATAATAATAACATGGCAGCCATATTATTGTGTGATACGCACAACATGGACGCGGTCACGGATGGCAAGATCAAGTATACACACCCGGTCACGCAACATCGTTACCTCTTGAATTCGTAGTCTTCCAGCTTAGTTCACATGAACGATTGCACGCTATCCACGCAAAACACGTGTAAAAAGGAAGCAATACCTCCCACCTACCCCTACCCTAGAGGGTAGACACGAAATTATTCGTAGGATACCGTAGGCATCTGATTTTTTATTTTTTATTAATCACATGAACAATCATATGAAAAAACATCTACTAGCTATATTATTTCGAAATCCAAAGCAAACGACGAGAGTGAACCTCCTCTCAGAAATCCTAACGAGAATGTTTTCTGGACGTTATGACAATATCCCTTATCAGTCCCGAATTTGTAAGCTTTGTGATTTGAATGAGATAGGGGATGAATTTCATGTTTTCTCTCGTTGCTCAAAGCCCGCTTTAGAAGTGGTGCGTAATGATTTTATTGAAAGATTGATTGAGGTTAATCAAGTATTTAGTAGTTTTAGTCAGAAAGATATATTTTTGTACTGTTTAGCAATGGTAGATGATTCTATTGTAAACTTAACAGCAAAGTACATTTACAGCATCATTAGTATATTTCAGGAATGTACGGTTTAGTTTTTTTTTTTTTTTTAGTTTTGCTGCTCTTTATTATTTGTATGTTTTTATGTTTTCGTTTCCTATGTACCTAAGAAAGGTGTCCAGGAATATAGATTATTTATTAAAAAGAAGTCCTACTGCCCTTGCCCCGTCATTCTAATGCCTATTTTAATTGGACACGATTACAATGAGTATCGCGATTCACCCTGCCACTCTGTGTTGTTGTGAGCCGTCAATATTTTGTGGTATTGACGGCTCAAAAAGAGCTATCAAAATTCAACGTTTAGCTATATTTCTAGCAATATCTTATGGCAGAAAGAGATTTTTTTCGCCGAAAAAGATGGAAAAATGTAAACAGAAAATGCTCGAGCTCGTGCGAAAAGCCCATGTGATTGCGTGAGATCGTGCGTAAATGTAATGAGAATTGAAATTTCAATCGACAATAAATAGCACTATTTCTTGCCATTTCCTCCAGAAAATCTTCAAGAATCGCGATACAATATTAATTACGATTTTGAGACGGCAATTCCACAAAATATTGACGGCGTTGGAAGAAAATATTTTCACGTATTGGGCTCCGTCGCTGCGCGACTCCGCCCAATACGTGAACATATTTTCTCCCAACTAGCCGTCAATATTTTGTGGAATTGCCGTCTCAAAATCGTAATTAGTATATAATATTAGCCAATCAGAGCTCGCGTTCTATTCCAAAATCAGCGAAGGCGCGTAAATAAGTTTTGTATCCATGACAACCGTGACGTGTAAATAGTCCTTTAGCAACGCCATGTTGTGGAAGTGAGAAGAAACAAGTCGGAAATAATACTCGCGATTTTGCCCTTTTCTCACGCAGTTACACGGATAAAAACCTCCGTGTTTAGGGAATAAGCGGTTTATTTATCAATTTTGTACATTTTAGTGTGAAACTCTTTTAAAATGGCTGCTACATTAGCGCAAAAAGGAGATCATTCGAGGACGTACACATTCGCAAGTCAACCTCGTCCTGTACAACAGCGAAAGAAATTCAGAGATCCGCTCACTCAGCAGTAAGTATTTATTGTCTGAATCCTTGTTTAGCTCGATATATATCGTAACTGATAACACACCAACGCTGGAGCCTTTTTGCAGCGAAATGCAGACATTAACTAGGCTTTAGTCGGCATTTTTGATCATCTTCGTTTTCGTTCTCGCATCGCATTACCTGCTTGAGAAAATCGAAGACATGGTATCATTAAAAACATCTGTGATCTTCACCTTGCAACGATATGTTTAGCCATGTTTTTATTAGACATGCATTTTCTTCCTTGGTAATTTTCTTTGATTATGAAATGACTTGATCATTTCCTGTCAGTGTTATTCGGGAAGTAGACTACAAAGTAACAATTTCTCAATTTCAACATTTAAAAATATTTTCAAAAGAGATGACCTGCTGTTTTACTAGCTCTTCTGAAAGCTTAGTTTTTTTCCTTTTCTCTCGAAATGGGAATATGTTTCTTTAGCTTCAAACATCATAGCTTAAGTATATTCCTAGACACTCCAGTCATGCTTTTTCACTTGCATATTGCAACTAGAAAACTTACTTATAAATGCTGCATTAGCACTGCCTTTTATTTGTTAAGGAACGTGATCCACTTATAACTATTATCTAATGATGCTAGTCAATGTTTTTACTGATCAAAATATTGTACATTGTGATGTTTCCCTTATGGAAACATACATCATGCAAGTGCAAGCCAAAAATCTTGGCTTGTTTTTGCTTGATTCACACTTGGGCTCATGAACCATCCTGTACACACTGTATTTGACTTCAGGGTTAAGCCGTGCTACAGCTGATACATATTAGATATATTTGTGTCAGTCACTCGAAATTCCTTGCAGCTGATGGCACAAGCAATTGTTACAGAATTGTCCCAAACCCACCACAAATGATCAATCAATCCCTTTTCTCCTTCAGTTAACAACACATGACCATTTCGATCAATCGAAATGATCACATGACATTGCAAATAAAACTTTGTCATGTGATCATTTCAAATGACCAAAATGGTCATGTGAGTTAAGGGGTAAAAATGATTGATCCAAATGAAAAACTGATAGACTGTTGGTGGCAGGTCTTGGACAGTTGATATTTACAGCCATTCTCAGTTACACGCGGTCGCCGGGAAAAAAGCTTGCAAGCGAAAACTCGTTTTCTGTCTTGTCTGAGCGGCGAAAGCATGTGCGTTGCCATGGAAACTTTGACAAAGAGTTTTCGCTTGCAAGCTTTTTTCCCGAGGACCGCGTGTAACTGAGAATGGCTGTAATATGCATACAGCAATGCTGTTATTTACCAATCTTTTAATCATCTTTTGTTACCTCTTTCTTTAGAAATGAGGCCTCAATGCCATATGGCAACATCATGTATGACAGGAGAATTGTACGTGGAAATACATATGCACAGAGGACATTGCCAGCAGTAAGTTGCATACACATACTGTTATATATTTCTAGGGCATTTTTATTAGTGGCCAACATAGAATATAACAGGTTTCACCCATATTAGCTTCAATTTATAACTCTGATTAATTAACAATTGTCCTCAATGACATGTACGTTGTATTTGAAAATGGGAAAGACAGCATTGTATGTCTAGCCAACTACATGTATGAACTTCACATTTACACTGTCAGTGATAACGTGATTCATGAACCCCTAGTGTTGATTTTGCACTATTTTACAAATCTGTAATTTCAGAGCTGGAGCACTCAACATGTTGAAATAGTATGACTTATTTAATAATTTTTGAATTTAAATTCTTTTTAACAGACAGCCCAGCCAGATCCAATAGAAATTCAAAGACAACAAGAAGCCAGACGGAGAGCAATTGCTAGGAAACGAGCAAAGGATCAGTTACAACCGCGATCACCAGAGCCTGTGGAAGGCCGAAAACACATTGATGTCCAGACAGAATTATATCTTGAAGAGCTGAGTGACCGTGTGGAGGAAGCAGAGGTTGAAACACAGACAGATGCCTTTCTAGACAGACCTCCATCGCCTTTGTTTATACCTGCCAAGACAGGAGTGGATGTTGCCACACAAATACTAGAGGGAGAGGTAAGGCACCACCTGGAGTTGCTAAAAATCAGCCATTTCGAGGAAATACTTGGCCCCTCTTGAGTGCTCTGAAGCAAGCACAGTTTTCACTTTGTGCATACGCAAGGGCATAGCAAGGGAAGGCCCCTCTCCTCAGCTCTCCATATAAAATAATAAAGTAATAACAAAGCCTGAAACAAATATTGTTTAAAATGTGGTATGGAAATCACCTCTTGGAAAAGCTGGATACACCCCCTTTACAAAACATGAAACTACAAGGTCTCATGGATAAAACGGTACACAAAACGGATCTCGGTCTGGGATATGGTATACAAATTGTGATATTTGAATTCACGTGTCAGACGACTTGTCCTGGGGCGTGCACTGCGACTATATAGTTAAGAAAGCAAATCGCCGGCTGTATGCACTTAGAACACTAAAGCGTTGTAAAGTACCTGCTCCTGACATTGTGAATGTTTATTGCGCGCTTCTCCGGCCGATCTTAGAGTACGCCTCAGTTGTCTTTTCTAACTTGCCTCAATACCTATCTCTCGCCATTGAGAGAGTGCAAAAACGGGCGCTTGCAATCATTTTCCCCAACATTTCGTATAATGATGCCCTTACTGCGGCACAATTAGAGTCACTTTCTGATAGGAGATCTAGGGCATGTAGCGAGTTCATCAAACAGCTATCAGTTAGCAACCCAGTACATAGATTAGTTAAAGAGAGAATTCAACCATCCTCTGGTCATTACAAACTCCGTGGCCCACTCATCCCACACATTAAGCCCTGCAACACCAACAGGTTCAGGGATTTTATCACGAACAGTTACGCTGGGGAAATAGCTAGGGACTAAGACTAAGCCTCATGATTATCAATAATGTAATTGTAAATTTATCAGCCTATTATGTATTTATTAGCCTGTAATGTAATATTAACTGTTTGCTGACCGTATCTGTAATTCAGCTTCGGCTGCAAGAGATACATTAAACATATCTATCTATCTATCTATCTATCTATATGGGATATGGTCAGGGCTTTGAGAGCCCTGGAGTACCACAAAATCAGGGAAGTAGTACCTCCTGGTATAACACATGCATGCATTTCTCTTCTAGTTATTTGACTTTGACATTGAAGTGAAACCCATCCTAGAAGTCCTTGTTGGCAAGACTGTAGAGCAAGCCTTATTAGAGGTCATGGAGGAAGAGGAGCTCTCTAACCTACGAGCACAGCAACGCAGATTTGAGGAACTTCGAAATGCAGAGCTTGTAGAGACACAGAGACTTGAAGAACAGGAGAGAAGACACAGAGAGGAAAAGGAGAGACGGATGACACAACAAGCTGAAGTGCTCAGGAAAGAGAAAGAAACTGGAGAGAAAATTGCTGCAAGAGCTTTTGCACAGGTGAGAAATCCATTATTGTTGAAGTATCTAGTAAGAATGAGCAGTTAAGTCAGTTCAACTCAGGGAAATATAGACATGCACAATATATTTTATTTGGTGTGGTGATCTATTTAAAGAAACATTGGAATTGGTCTTGGTTGTTTGGTGCCATTGTTTGGTAGTCAAAAAGCAAAGAATGTGATTGTATTTTTTGCTTAAATTATAAAATCCCAAGCAATGTTTATTGAATTAGGTCTAGTCCAAATTATGAATTAAAGAACCTGCAGGTTAAATATTTTTTTTAGCCTTGAACGGCAAGTCATTCTACTGTAAGTTATATGAAAATTGTGGTATGTGATCATCTAGAGATTTCATGTTGCAAATTGAAGTGATAATACAAGGAAATCCTGGCACCTTTCAAATAAATGTGGCTGCTCTACTTTGTTATTACAAATTTGCAAAAAAAAGTTTCCTAATTGTCTTTTTTTTTTTCGTTATTTCAGAGCTACCTCGCCGACCTTGTACCCTCCGTATTTGGTTCCTTGAATGAAAATGGTTATTTCTATGACCCAGTTGAAAGAGGTAAGCCAGATCCGGGTGCTTCCCAGTAATTCTGGTTTGCCTTGAAAGCCACAAGATAGTGGGCACCCCCAAGTTCATCCATCCATGCCTAAATGGGACCTTTATTGAGCAATGACAGACATTTTTCGTCTAAGAATTTTGATTGGCTGAGTAGTGGTTTTACATGCTATGACTGGAATCTGAAATCTATTGTTTCCATGCCATGGTGTGTGTTTTTAGGACTGGATTTTGGGAGGGAGCCTCTATTGTCTATGTTGTTTTATCTCCTGTAATTTTACTATGATCTTCATTTTAGAGGGGGAAAGGGTTTAGGGGTCTCCCAATCAGATTTTGGTAGATGTCTTTGATGTTGCCAGCCGTAGGATGGCGATATGACAACACTCTTTGATGCTGTGTCCAGTTATTGTGCCCTAATAGAAGTTACATCTTATTTGTGTTTAGATGTGGAGACATACTTTATGCCATGGTTGATGGATAGAGTAGATTTCATCCTTAACAGAACACTCACAGCTAGAATGGTGCTAGACGGTAAGTCGTAACAGAATGCCTGTAGGACTGTAAAATACTTGTATATAGGTGAAATATATCACCTACGTTACAAGTTTTTTTATGTCTGGATATCAAGTCAAAATATCATACATTTAACCATTATCCTGCGAGATTGCGCAGAATATCGTCTGATACTTAGCCGACGAGGGACAAAGTCCCGAGTTGGCTAAAATCAGACCATATTCTGCAAAATCGAGCAGGATAGGTAATGGTTTTATTATTCAGCACATCGATAGCACAAAACCCCCCGAAAAAAATGACTTTTGTGTATTATTTACGAGCTCAAAACATCATATTTTCCTCAGAGACGGATATCGCAGGATAGCTGTCATGTACAGAAGACAGCTATTGGCGTTCTAATGACCATATTTGGGCAGTGCATCGATGTGCTGAATAATAATTTGTAATGTATGACAGGAAGTGCATTCAATCATTTTCTGTTCAGTTTCAACTGACCTCTAGAATTTGATTGCAAAACGAGAGCGTACAAACGTACCTTTTGGTGCGAAATGTTTCTGGCCTTTTTAAACAAGCTAGTTGTAATAGTGGACTAATGGAGACCATTTGTTTTTCTTTGTAGCAATAATCCGAGACGTGGTGACCAAACGACAAGAGGTGTACGGTAAACTTGACGAAGAGCTTCGCCAAGTTATGGAAAAAGAATTAATGGCGAAAGCAGCAGAACAGAGAAAGAAAATCGAGGGAGCCACGCCTGCCGCTTCTGAACCCAAACCCGAGTCCACAGACAAGACGGACCCAGACTCGCCTGCCGACTCTAAACCCCCAGAAGGGGAAGCAGATAAACCAGAAGAACCTGAGCCTACTACAGAGACCTAGTTATTACAGACTGCAGGATTCATTTATAGGACGTTTAATAACACACCTGGATTATAACTAGAATATTTACATGCTTTATGCACCTATTTTTGGATTACTTTTCTACGTTTGACAAGATGGTCATTCATGACCCCCTCTGGTTCGGTCTTACGTGCTGTACATTTCACATTTTCGTGAAGTGGAAGGAAAAACTCTATTGTATACTGCATCGGATTGACTGCCCATTTGAATTGCAGTCTAAATTAAACAAACTCGCCTGCAAAATGTTGTGCCCAGGACTAGAATTTGTATATATTATATATATCGGTGAACGTTAAACTTGCAAAATAGCAGAGAGAATGAATAAAACTTTACAAACTGAAGACAGCTGCCCTTACTTTCTTACCGCACGGGTTATAGCTGGTTAAGAAACTCACTTCTTCTAGTAACTCCTTATTCTACGTTCTTTGCCACAGCAACCCCATCCCCGCCCCGGCATTTGTAGTAATTTCGATCCGTGTCCCATGCGCGTGAAAAATAGGAATTTTTCTTAATAAAAATATATATTTTCTAAAAAATCATTATATTTCATAGTTTTTTTTTTCGGTCACGCTCGCTACGTAGCAGTGTTATCAGTAAAAGAAAAACAAAAACGAGACCAGACTCCACGGTGCTTACAGGGATTTCTGCCCTGACAGCCGCAATCTCACATATTTTTTGGTCGGGGATTGATCGTCGTATCTTTTATGGGTTAAAGTTACGGGGCTTGGTCTCTTTTGGGGGTATTTTCATCTTTGAATTTTAGGGAGATTGGTAGATTTTAGGGCCGAAATATGTGTCCAAAGTGTTGTCTCATGATGGTGCTTCTAAAAAACCGTGTAAGAAAGAAAAACTCAGGGAACTTAAGGCACGGGTCTAACAGCAAAAATGCTAAAAAATACTATAAAAAATTCTGCAAGGAAGAGAAAATATCTAGCACAAACAGTTATTCGTCAACGTTGTTCGTCAAGTTGGGACAGTTCTTTTGAAATATTTTGTAACCATGGTAGCCGATTGCGTTACCTGGCAGAGCGTGGCAAAGGCCTTATTTCCTTTAAAGTCACGGGAGGCATGGTAAAATCAATTTGGCCCTTTTTCGAAAGTTGTTTATAATGTTGACTATCGGGTGTAAAATACAATTCAAATGAGGATGGCTGTCCAAGGAATTCTGGTTTTGAGATAATGTGAAGTATCAAATTTTATACCACAACGCGCGCGTTTCTCGAATTCTGATTGGCTCTCAGCCGTGGGTACATAAGAGGACATACCACGGAACGCGCTATCATAAGCGCGCGCGCTTGGCTGCGCGCGCGCTGTTTTTGTTTTTGCCTTTTTGTTGTGGTATAAAACAAATGTCCTCTGATTTTCCGTGGTATGTCCTCTTATATACCACGGAATGACGTAATAAAGTGGTCAAAATGTACTGCGACAGCATTTTGACCACTCTATTACGTCATTCCGTGGTATATAAGAGGACATACCACGGAAAATCAGGACATTTGTTAAACATACCATTTAAAACCATGATTGTAAATAACATTTCCAGCCATCCTCATTTGATTTATTTGTGTACCACTATGCTCTTCTAATATCACCAAAAAGAATACGATTATTCGTCTTCCTACCCTCCCGAAGAGGTTTATACAAAAATATATTTTAAGGTCAAAGGTTACGAGATTTGTTGCTATGGAGACCAAATATCGTTAAGGTGGTTTAGAATGCCAAATGCAATTTATATTCAACAACATCCATAAGCATATATAAAACCATTAAGAGATAGACCACCCCCCCCCCCCCCCTTGGTTTTGCGTCCGCCATATTGGATTTGCTTTTACTTTTACTCGGTGAGAAGACGATAATAATGATGGGCCTTTAATTCATGTAAATTTAGTTCATAAAAATGTGTTTTTATAAAATTACCAAATTTCGAAAAAAAAAAAATTTTTTTCCAGCCACCAAGTGAAAAAAACAGGATTTCCAACATGATTACTAAAAAAAAATATTTCCTCTTCGAAACTCCCCATCGAATCGGTCCATCCCTGATGGCACAAAAAAGTCTGATACACGTTTCAGAGTCCGATCGATAGAGCGGTGATTTGGACCAATCAGAGCGAGCGTTATATCGTAGCTATAAACACCGTTCCGGGCGATTTTTTTATTTACGCCCACTTCATGGCACTTAGAAATTTTTAAGGCAAGTTATTGAGAAAAAAAGGAAAAAGTATTCATGGTGGTGCGAACCCTCAAACCTGTGCAAATTACCTATTCATAACCCAACATCTTACACATGAGCTACGAGAGAGTTCGCAGGTCAACATCCTCCTTTTGATTCACTCATAGAACGAGAATATGTGAATCATAATGAATATTTATACTAGCTAGCCGCCATCTTGAAGTGGGCGTAAAAAATAAATTCGCCCGTTCCGGTCAGCGTGAACGCCTTTGCCATGTCGAATTCCTTCCCAGGACCATCATAAGATAAGAGGGGTTTGGAACTCATTACCGCGGGTGAAGGTCCAGTCAGCGTGAACGCCTTTGCCATCCATTCCTGACCCCAGGACCATTATAAGATAAGAGGGGTTTGGAACTCATTACCGCGGGTGAATGTCCAGTCAGCGTGAACGCCTTTGCCATGTCATTCCTTCCCAGGACCATCATAAGATAAGAGGGGTTTGGAACTCATTACTGCGGGTGAATGTCCAGTCAGCGTGAACGCCTTGGCCATCCATTCCTGATCCCAGGACCATCATAAGATAAGAGGGGTTTGGAACTCATTACCGCGGGTGAATGTCCAGTCAGCGTGAACGCCTTTGCCATCCATTCCTGATCCCAGGACCATCATAACATAAGAGGGGTTTGGAACTCATTACCGCGGGTGAATGTCCAGTCAGCGTGAACGCCTTTGCCATCCATTCCTGATCACAGGACCATCATAAGATAAGAGGGGTTTGGAACTCATTACCGCGGGTGTTGCAGCAGCAGCTCCATCACTGTTTGCAGGGGCAGTACCACTCGGAATTTTAGAGAAAGGGGGTCGGGTAGTGAAAATATAGGGACCAAAAATTACACATTTCATTCAGTAAATGTATAGTAAAATCTTCCGAGAAACGGGAGCCGCGGCAACGAAAGAGTCAGCGGTGAAGTTCTACAGTTCATTTATCAGTTTGTTGCTTGGAATAAAAAACAACAACAAGAAAATCAAACACAGTTGGGTACTGACGATTTATTTTCAGCTACACGCATATCATTCCGATCCTGATGTATTTTCTACATAATTCGGACTAATAGATTGATCCATCTCGCGACTAAGACTAAGAGCACTCGATTATTAACACTTGGAGCATGGCCCAAATCTGAAGCTCTCCGCGACAGACTCCAGACGCTTCTTGCGTCAGAGGGGCTATTTGACCATGAAAGAAAGAAAGAAAAGAAAGAAAGAAAAGAAAGGATCTTCTCCTCATCGTGAGCGAACTCAAAGCGGCTGAAAGTACACAACCGCTAGACAAGGAGAGGTTGGAGGACTTAACGGGCTGCATTAGATGGCGAAAATTGCAGCCGCGCAGCTTACAATCATGAGGACTGTTGAACAGTATATATGCCTCCGAGAGCCAGGCCATTGCACCGGGAGACAATCCCCTACAATGATCTGAATATAAGCTAAACAGGGTAGAATAACACTTTAGGCTCAATTTGCGCCAAACTCCGTCATCCACTCCACATATTTCTTGATATCCGCATCCGATACGGACTTGGAAACTTTCTTCAGCGCCATGGAAAAGTCCTCCATGTTGACTGGGAGGTCTAGTTCTTCCTTCGGCAAGTTCCGGATCTGTTCCGGGGTCAGGCCTTTAATGCGTCTGCGCATAGCCATCATTGACGCGTCCCTGGAAATGACAATAACGTCATTAGCAAAGGACCAAGGGGGAGTGAAAGGGTGGGACGTACGATCTCAAAATCTCAAGGGTCGGACGGAGAGGGCATGGCACTAGCTATGTGAAAGCTTGCTCTAAATGTCTCTACTTTACACGAAAATATCGATAAAAATCAGCTACTTGAGTGAAAAATACTATGGGAGCAGATTTGATATAGCCTACCTGCAAACATTAGTGATATCGACCCCGCTATATCCATATGCGCCATAGCCTACCTGCAGACATTAGTGATATCGGCCCCGCTATATCCATTCATGTTGTTGGCCACTTCCTCTAGAATGACGTCTTCAGACATCTGCACACCTCGTAGGTTGATCTTCAACAGTTCCAAGCGGCCCTCGGCTGCAAACAAACGATTTCACGTGACTGTTGCAAGTAAATAACACTTGTGTTCCTTGGACGAGGTCTTCTCTTTGTTTATTCAGCCAATCAGAATGACGACTCTGGTTTTCATGGGTCAAAACTCAACGCAAGTCGCACTTACTTCGTGCCTTATTTGGTCTGTTGTTGGGTTGGTTGCATTTTGAATTGCCTAGTGTATTCAGTTTGCGTTTAGTTTTGGGTTACCTGTGGGGAGGGACAGAAATGCTGGAAATGGGATACCTGTGGGAAGAGGTAATAAAAGATATGGGCTACCTGTGGGTAGAGGGATGTAGATTCTCTTTTCAAGCCTACGCCTGAGGGCATCATCAATGTCCCAGGGAAGTTTGTCGCCGCCAACACCATAACTTGTTTGGATGCTGCGTCCTCAGATGCCCCACCCACACCTGGAATAAACACAATCTTGAGTTTCAGGAATGCACTAGATATCAACCAACATTGTAATCTCTAGGCAAAAAGTATTCCTCATAAGCAGGTGAAGCTATTACAGCCGATTGCGTTTGAACGTTTTACCCTAACAGTTCACACGTTATGCTTAAACGTTTGAAAGTTGCGTTGTGAGACAAAAAGTCGGACGTTTCCAAGGGCAACCGCTATGTGCATTTTTCACTGACCAATCAGAGAGGACAGAACTCTTTGGTTCGCCATAGAAACGTCTTGTTTCATCCTAGAAACGCAACGTTCAAACATAACGTGCGAACTGTTATGGTAAAACGCTCAAACGCAATCGGCTGTACGCCCTAAAGTATATTTTTGTAGGTAAATATCACAGCATTAAACAATGTTTTGTAAAACAATTTTTTGAAGTTTGTCCCCTAATCTTTTTCACAAGCATGTGACAGGGCCCCATTTCTCAATTACTCAATAATTCTGAGCCCAAAAAACCCTCCCTATACACATTTCCAAGAGGAACTGAAAAACAGGGGCGAAAAACAATCATGGAAACTTTTAACTTTGTTATTAAATAACTATCAACTCCAGCCTGTTGTCGTCTTACCGTCCATTTGTACAAGTAGTTCAGACTTGACTCTTCTACTGGCCTCGTGCTCACTGTCTGATCCTCGTCTGCTACAGATTGAGTCTATCTCATCTACAAAGATGGTGCTGGGGGCATAGAACCGGGCCTGCCAACAAAGAGGCAAACAAACAATGAGTTTGAGAACATTAACGTAAAGCAAAATACATACATTTGCAAGTATCTTAACCTTGCTGTTTGCTAGGCTTATCGGCTATAATACACTCACCATCTCAAACAGAATCCTGACAAGCTTCTCTGACTCTCCCCTGTATTTGGATGTCAGTGTTGATGAGGACACATTGAAGAATGTGGTGCCACACTCGGTAGCTACAGCCTTGGCTAACATAGTCTTGCCAGTACCAGGGGGCCCCACCATCAACACACCCTGATGAAAATGCCACTCACAATTTTAGGGCTTATTTCTGTGATAGTTAGTATAAATGTAGCCCAATTATATTTACAAACAAAATTACCAAGGTTTGTGAACCACGGAATTCAGTGCCAGATACCTAAGCACAAATTTTGCATGTTATCAAGCAGATGGAATTGGATTGTGAATGGCCTTTTTGATTTATTACCAGGCTAAACAGTCTTAACATTGGGAAACTGGAAGCAAAAGGTAGTTAAAAACTTAGTAAAGAATGCCAATACAGTACACAAATTTTATTTCCTGTTTTCTTGACTTAAGTTGACATTTTGATGTCTCCATGAAGTACTATCCTTATCCCGTGTTGTTTGAGTACCGGGGGTGTATTTTGTAGTTTGAGACAATCACTAGTGACACACAACCTCTATATCTTTGAATGCAAAATAAGAAAAGGGGAGACACCCGGGCTAAATGTTATGTTACAGTAAAGGAAGGTTTTCCTCACCCTCCAAGGTCTCCTGATTCCTTGAAAGTAGTCAGGCATCAGGACAGGCAGCACAACAGCCTCCTCCAGGAGTTTCTTAGCCTCATGTAGTTCTGCAATATCAGTCCTGAAAAACACACAGATGAAAGATACTCAGCATTGTCAAACAGTGTGTAATTTAACACTGACTAAATAAACTAACTACCACATAGTGGTACAGGCACAGTAGTTCATTCTAAAATTGATAAATGGAGTCCAGTAGACATCCAAGTAAATTTGCAGGTGGGGAACTTCTAAACTTACCAGTGAACATTGGGATTTTTCTGCAGGATGTCCCTCTCCAAGGCCTCAACCAAGTCCTTGTCACACCCACTAGGGTCAAACTTCTTCTCGCCATCCTCAGACTATTAATATAAAAAAACAGAAGCAACCAAATTAACATCTTAGCCTAAACCACCATACCAGTTGGTATAGCTGTGTGACACCCCAAACGAGCACATGTTGCAGGAGGTTCCAAATAAAAAAATGTGGTATACAAATTCTAGCTACATATTGTACACACCTTCTCTTCCTTCTTGCCTTTTTCCTTCTCTCCCCTCCCCCCATGTCCTTGCTGACCCCTAGATGGCCCCCCTTGCCCTCTGCTGGGCTTGTTACTAGGGGCTGCTGCCTTGCGCACACCTCTGTCTCCTGGCTTTTCTGGCCGTTTACTGGGTACAGCTTGCCGACCATAGGCTGGTGAGTTATCATCACTCTTTCTGACAACCGGGCGAGGCATTGGCTTCACTGGCCTGGATGACAAAAATAAATGAAAACAAGTTAGGGTTTAGCCAAAACTTGTTATTGAGTAAAATAAAACAGTTTTCTACTGAATGAGGGCTGGAAATTAACTTCCCTCTTGTGATTTAACTTATTGTCTCCAACTAATATTTAACTGTGTGTTAAGAGATATCTGTGCTCAACTAGGGCAGCAGATTCAAGCCTAAATTAAGTATGGGATTTTTGCTAATTGGTGAACAGGTGCTTCCTTCTATTATATTACTTTAGAGACTGAGGAAAAGAATAACAAATTTGGATCCTTGATTTCATGAGTGAATTTGGTACCTGCTTTCTCTCTCTACAGGAGTTGGTGGTGGCCACACATCAGGGTCACGTGTGGGTTCTTCATGACCATGACGCATACCACCAAAGTGAACAGTGTCCTTCTTGAAATTTGCCAATGTCTGACTGATGTCCTTAACATGTTCATACTCTGTGGCAAGCTCTTGCCGCACCTGTGATTTTGAATCAGTGCTCATCAACTATAAATTCAAGCTCAATCCCACCCTTTACATGAAATGCTATTAAAGAAATGCTATGGAAAGAAAACAAAGGTCTCAAGCTCCCCTTTCAGTCCCATCAGCAAGTTAAAATAATACACCATGGTTGGCCAGACTAATTTTTCTATATCTGCTCAAATCAAGTTTCCGTAATGAGTATATGCATCATAGAGCAATTTCTGCACCTTCTGCAAAATTACCACACAATTTGCAAGATAATTCATGATTCATTCACCTTGTGCCATTTCTCTTTTCTTACAGGATCCTTGATCTGTGATAAGAGTTTCTGGATTTGCTGTAGAACACCCTGGTAGTACACAAGGGATGTGTCGTAGTTGCCTAGCAACGCATACTCGCGTCCCATCTTGGTGTTCTCACAAATCTCACTCACACTCATTGTTACTGCAAATGGAACGTGCTACAGATTAGATGGTTGGATTTTGTTCATATTGTCTAATGTTCCCCTTGACACATGAAGCCAGCTCTGTAAGCTGAATTCTCTCAAACTAAAACCATTTTTGGAGTGACCTTGTGAATAGCTATACCTTCCGAAAAATGTGTCAACTGGTCTACTGGTCATCCTGCTCACAGATCAACATGTCAACCCATACAACACGTCCACTGGTAAATGTGGCCTCACCCCAACTAGTCCAATACGTAAACTTGTCAACGCGTCAACAGCTTACTTAGCCCTCTCAAGCATACTGTAGAACAGGGCTATGTGTATATGACGCATTTTTTTTAGTGGTATGGCTATACACGAGGGGGTATTCTGGAATCTAGCCCATTTTTCAAAACAGGGAAAATATAGTAAGCTACCAACAGAGGCGGTGAAAAAACCCTACAGCTAAATTTTTTATACATTCGAAACATCCTTTGATGTGCCACAAGAGATATTTTATGAGTGGAAATTGTAATAAAAGCTTAGCTTAGCGAGTTAATAAGCTAATTCGAACGAAATCGTCGTCGTTGAGAAATTAAAAGACAAAAATCCTTGCCTTGAATATGGCCGATAAAGAAGGTTTGCAACGAAAAATTGGGGCAAATAAGCCAAGTGGAGTACTTACACAAATATCCATACTATTTAGCAACAAATTCGCAGTAAAATAACGTCAAAACTTACCAAAGAATCTCAATAAATTCGCGACCAAATTCTGGAGCCTAAAATTTCAACGACAAAAATACTGATCCCATGATCCTTCGCGTGCGAAATAATTTTAGTCTCAGTCTCAAACGTCCATATCTTCCACAGGGAACCCGTATGTTACCCATAGTTCTTTGCGAGTGAAGTTTGCTCCAAACTTCTAAAGATGTCGATTACATACGCTGCAGGGTCGGACATCACTTGACAAAAACACGAAAAAGTCCCCGGCAAGGAAAGTCCTGCAAAAATCAGCTACCATAGACGTGAAATATACTAACACGAGGAGAGATTATTAGTAGGAAATCGTCAATATTGAAGCAAATCGAGCGGTTTTGTTGCGAAGTTTGCAGGGTAGGCGATGCCTGGTTGAACAAGCGAAGTGAAAGTGCTGTCCTTTGGACTTCAAGCTCAATTTTCTTGCAACGGACCTGAAATTGCACATTTTACAGGCAAAAGGAGTACTTGATAACATTTTGATAGCATTTAGTTTAGAGGTTGCACAGTTGCGGAGTTTCAAGTGGGTTTTGAGGGCAATTTTGAAAGAGGAAGTGAAGGAGTAATGGATTCCAGCGACGAAGATGATCTGCAACCAGATTCGCCTCCTGGTTTTGTAGAAGAAATCGATAACAACGAGCTAGAGGTGATCGAGGTAAGCATTTAATACACAAGTTATCGGACCGTGTTATGTTAAAGTATCGTGTTGTTATTGCTCTTCTAAGAAGGAAAACAACAATCCGCAAACCTCCCAATATACGTAAGGGTTAAATGAAAATAAGCTTGTCAGGGGGTATGTTTACTTTCAAAAGCCGTGAGTTTCCACTTTTTTGCATGCACCAAGAAAAGAGGGGGTATGGCATTGACCCATCCGACCAAACATGTGTAGTTTCAACTGTAAGACCGGGATGTGAAATGTTATCATGCTTTCTAACTAATGGATGCGTCCTGTGATGTGACCCAATGGCATTTTCCCTGGTAGGATGGATCTGCTGATGGATGCATTACCTCCAATCATAGTTTGTAGAGGGGAATGGTTAGGAGACCTGACACCCTGTTATTGTACTATCTCTTTGTTCACTTTTTCAGTGGAATCCTTTTGTTTGTGCAGGGTCTTGGTATGAATCCCTTGGTACAGAAGTACCAAAATCCAGCCAGTAAGATTCAGTGTACAACCAGACATGCATATTAGATGAGCTGATACAAAAGATTGTGCAGGGTCAATATCACGTGATAGCCCTTCTCAACATCCAGCCCACGCTATTGTGTTGACCCTTTGAAGTTTGCCAGGCTTCCCAACCATTCCACTCCATTAACTATGCCCCAATCAACATACTTACTATCAAAACAGTTCCAATCAAGTTCAAGCCTGTGGTTCCCAACGAGCACCCCCACCCCAAAAATAGGGGATCCCCTCCCCCCCCCCCAGAAAATGACTAGCGTTATCTCCCTAAGAGAGATGTAACAAGTGGAATGGATTTTAATTGCTATATTTCTAATCAGAATGTCGGGAGAGGAGCATTTGGTGTTGTGTACAAAGCCTTATGGAGAAGGAAGTTTATTGTTGCCGTCAAAACCATTGAGTCAGAGGCTGAGAAAAAGGCCTTCATTGTTGAGGTTAGTACTGTAGGTTATTTTTCTACTAAAATAGGTTAGTAGTTTGTATCTGAACCAAAAGTTGGACCAAAAATACTCTGCTGATATTTTGAGTTTCAAAATGCAAAAAAAAAATGATTTTCGCAGGTGCAGCAATTGTCAAGAGTGAGTCATCGAAACATTATAAAATTGTATGGTGCAGTGACCACACATGAACCGGTATGTAGTGCAGATTACAATACTATTAAAATAGTTCCATATCCTCACTGCCTACTATTGTCATGTCACGGGGAACTAAGTTATGGGCAAGTCATCCACGACTGCTATGACAACAGGAAGGCAGTTTGGAATGGGTGTGCCATGCAACTGCCACCAGGGCAGTTGGGTGGGGTGAAGTTTATTAAGGCCCTCTTGGTTTCAAGTCCCAGCAAACTGGCCCAGAATGAGGTGACCTGTTGTATTCTGTATCCCAATCAAGTTTGAGGCCGCTAGCTCCCTTGGGATACAGCTATTGGTCAACAACTTAGCCTTTTTTCCATGACACTCTAATTATGTATGAAATGAGAATATTAGCCAGATAATGTACATTTGAGTTTTCTAGATTGTGGAATTATCAGTACGTCATCTACATTGTGGAATTATCAGTACATTTCTACATCTACATAAAGATACCTTAAACTGTACATACATGTAAATCTACTGCAGCATGTCTGTTATCAACAATAGATCCAGCCAAAGCATCTGCCCCTACAGCTAATAATTATTGAATGCCTTATTGTTCCCTTTGAAGGTCTGTCTTGTTATGGAGTATGCAGAAGGGGGGTCATTATACAACTGTAAGTACAAATAAAGTGTGTCGCCTGTTATAAGCCTGGTCGTCTGCCTGGTGCCATTATAATAAAAGAAATGATAACATTAATCATAATCATAATTTGTTTCTATTACATCTTATATTACATAGTGGAGATAAGGAATTAACCTTGAGTTAAAGCTAAAGTGCTAATGAAATATCCCATGTGTGCCTCTGAGCACTAGCCCTAGTAAGTAGAGAAAGAGAAAAATATCTGACCCCGAGAGAGATCTTGTATTACATATTAACCCCTGAGAGGGATCTTTTGTGGCTTGCCCTGATGAGTTGAATTTAGTCAATTAGCTGGGGTCTATGTTTTATTTCTCATCTCTTAAACATGATCAGTACTTCACTGGAAGAAGACCTCATGTCAAGCTCCTATCTACACTGCCTCCCATGTGATGAGCTGGGCACTACAGTGCGCCAATGGAGTAGAATATTTACACAACATGAAGCCTAAAGCCATTATACACAGAGATCTGAAACCACCCAAGTAAGTTTGACCAGGAGCAGTGGCGGATCCAGTGGGGTTTGAAGGGTTCTAACCCCCCTCGAACACCAGAACAATGAGGATTTTATTGTGATACTAAGACAACCCATGTGATCTGAGCTCTGCATATTATATTGCCTGTATCAGTCTTCGGAGGAGTGACAAAAGAAATGGAGCCCCCCTCTGTCAAATCTTGGACCTGCCACTGAAGAACACTACTCATTACTTTCTGATGGAAATACATAAACAAAAAAGGACTTAATCTACTACTCTGTAGCATGTCTAAGTTACAGCATTTATTTGTCTGATACATCTGTAAATTTAGGTTTATTGTTTGAGGGTTTGTTGAAGCACAGTTCACAGCTACTGTAGCATGTACCAGACACAGATCCAGAAAAAAAAATCTGACCTGTTTACGGTCAGCTTTTTGTGACCTGTTTCTGTAAACAGGTGTAACTAGGTCTGGATCTGTGCCTGCCTACTAAAAGTTCTTGTGTACTGGTACTTGAGCTTATTATGGGCTGCCAATCTAAGCTCACTCTTACTGTCTTTCAGTTTGTTGTTGACAAGATGTGGAACTGTGGTGAAGATTTGTGATTTTGGTACAGCATGTGACTTGAAGACTTACATGACAAACAACAAGGGCAGTGCTGCTTGGATGGCACCAGAGGTGTTTGAAGGTGAGTTAGTTAGTATAGAGGACTTGACTGGGATTTCAGAGAAAGTGATTAGCAGTGAAAATTTCACAAGGTCATTGATTGCACAGTAGTGGAAATCTTGAAACTAGGCCCTTAATCCTGCCCCACATGGCACTTTTAGGACGAAGGCACATGCCTGCTGTGAAACTCTTTGTTTCTTCAGTTACTTATGGGAAACCTGCAGAGAGTTAACAGACTACAATTTAGAGTCTCTTTGAACTACCACAGAAATTTCTAAGTACTGACTAGAAGAGAGCAGGGGTGGATTCAGGTTTTTGAAAGGTGGTGCATTTCTTGTTTGAAGAGCCAGATTTGTCGATCAGTATGGGTACTATAACCTAATCTTTTAAGGACTGCATTTTTACCATTCAAAATCATTTTTGTATACACATCCCCTGGATCTGCCAATTGCATGTCATGTGCATTGCTTGCCGATGTGCTAGGCATGCAATGAGCAAGCAGCAGGACTTCAAAGTTTTGCTTTGGATCTATAAGAGTTTTTCAAGTCCTGCTCGCAGTACTCTAAACATTACTCTAAACATTTCAAGGGTACTTCAATGTACCTGGTATATAAAAATTATTGAGACTACCTTAGTTAGAACTTCAATGTAGGGCATAGTGAAGTCATAATTGTACAAAAAGTTCCAAGTTAAAAGCACCTTTTCCCCATGAAATCCAAGTCAAACTTGTACTATGCTTGTAATTATTGCTGAACTCAAAACTCATTCAAGGTCTTGATTTTCTTGATAATTTCTTCATTACTGACTGATAATGTGTTGATGTACTTTTCAGGCAACAACTACACTGAGAAGTGTGACGTCTACAGGTATGATGTCACAGCTTTACAGCTTTACAGTACAAAATCTTGCTTGAAACATCTTTCTGTCTGTTTTTTCTAACCATGATGTTATGGTTATTTTGCTTTTTTCCAAGTGATAAGGGGCCGACCATTTAACTTTTGAGGGGGGGGGGGTGGGCTTTTTGTCGGTGCAAGATTTTTTTTTCTACCTCTGTTAAGCGGTGGAAATTTTTTTTCCAATAAAAAAGAAGGGTTTTAGTCATCATTTTGCCCCCTTAATGAGCATGCTCTTCACTGTTTCTCTGCTTTAGTTTTGGCATCATCCTGTGGGAGATGATCACCAGACGAAAGCCTTTTGAGGAGATGGCTGGTTCTCCACCCTTCAGGATCATGTGGGCTGTTCATATAGGTATGGCTTAGTAACTAGTTTGCAAAATGCATTTGATGTAGACTACATGGGTATAAACATCTCTGCACGCACATAGCTAACAGGCATAAGGGCGTTTGTGCATTGCTGAGTTTTTAATTATTATTGTCTGTGTTGTTGAAGGTATGCGTCCACCTTTAATCAAAGGAATCCCTCAACCAATAGAGGATCTCATTACAAGGTAGTTAATCAGTGTTACATGCAAGGGAGTGTCGGTTCAATTGTCTTCAATTTCCCTTTGAAGCTCGAGCAGTCCCTGGCTTCCAATTCAGGGACTGTATGAAACGGCTGCCCATAGCAAAGCCGTTCACAAACTACATGATGTTTTGATTAATGACTTTACAAGTTTAGCTGAAACGCTGCTTCTGTCCTATTTGGCACGACGCAAATACGACACAAACAACGTTTCAGCTAACATTTTCAAGTCATTCTATTATACAAACGCTGTGCAGTTCCTCTTATTGTTAAACTTAATGTTAAACCAAGGAGGTTTTATGTGAGAGTTAACGTAATGTTAACTTAATATTTGTACGTGTAGATGTCTGTCTCTTTGTTTGACTGTCTGAAATCAAAGAGCATTGAGGTACCATGGAACATCACCTGTTCTCGTGGCTCACGAGAACCTATTGATAGATTTGAGCCCTCCGAGCTGTACAGTTGTAAGTGATTTGACGCTCCATTGTTCGTTTCAGTTGCTGGGACAAAGAGCCCTCAAAGAGACCCTCCTTCGCCCATATTGTGCTGTTCCTTAATCATCTTATGCAGGTAAACAAATCATGAGAAATGTGTAAGCATATCAAGAAAATTTCACCAAAAATTGTCGACTTGATGACGTTGCAAAACGTCCTCATTAGGAAATCCTCCTTATCTTGTCTGGAAGGTCTGTAAGTATGTGAGGAAAATTCACCAGAACACAGATATACGATAAACATCATACCCCCGGCTTGAGACGAGATTTAAAAACACAGGCGGCCCGTGTGAAAAAAACTCCGGCACACCTTTTAGTGAAATTTGAGTAAAATGTGGGGAAGGGGGGAGGGGGTTGAAAATAAAAAAAATTGTTGAATTCAAGTTTTGGGATATCCAAAATTTGCAATACGAGTTAATTGTTTAACAACCCGTTGCATTTCCATGCCCAGTATTTCCCAGGTGCAGACACTTGTCTGGTGTTCCCAACAAGCTCGCCCACCAGCTCAGAAGGAGGACCGCTGGTCACTGGTCCAGGTACCGTAGACTCGACCCAGCACAGCGAATGGAAAGACACAGTGATTGAAAACAGCAACTCTTTGTCTGATGAGAGTGGCGACGAGGGAGAAGAAGGAGCTTATGAAGTCGATAACGAGGAGAAAGAAGAGGATCATGCAGGTACACCAGGTAGAGAACATTCGACTTTGTCACATGAGCGCCATCTTGAAATTTTCAGCTGATTTATTCAGCACGGAAACGAGGCCAGGTAGGGCACGTGTTGGAAAGCGACGTCTGATGCTGGAATTTATGCTACAAAAGTTGAGAAAGATACCCAAAATTACTCCTTACTTGCCTAGAACCAAAAAGTTGATTGGCCGTTTGCGTTTTTCTGCTTTGCCGGGTCGTTCTGGAAACAAAATGGCGGGCGCGTGACAAAGGCGAATTTACTCGCGAACTTGACTTGGAGCAGACGAGTTCATCCGCCCAGATGCGTCATGGGTAATCAGGGCAAGATGGCGGTAATAAGAGAAATGAAAGCTGTGAAATTATCACTCAAAAGTCTAAATCCTATGTTTCTCCAAGTCCACACATGCCTGACAAGTGTCAAGAAAACATAGTTCACCAACAGTTTTTTCGTTTTTCTCGTTTTTTTGTAAATACTTTGTAGAGATGCAAAGAAAGACCACCTTTTCGGCAAGGTTTCACAGATAGTCACAAATGCCGTGTTTTGTGTACTTCATGGGCGAATGTTTGCGCTTCGACACTCGTGAGAAGCCTGTTCAGTTGGTTGAATAAGATACGCATAACTTACAATAACGAAAACACATAACGAAACATTTGCACTAGAAGTACACAGGGAGCGAGTATCAGCTGATGTTACTATCAAAACAAGTAGAGTTTCAATCGAGCTCAAGCCTGTGGATTGCAAATTTCTATCACGTTGATCACGTTGATTTTTATCACGTCTAAAAAATGTCACGTGACCTTGGCTTGACGTCTTTCAGCCAATCAAACAGTCAGTGCTCAGGCACATGTCAGCGACCCGTGGTTTCGAAATTTCAACGGCCCGATTGAAACTCAACCTGTTTTGATAGTATTTGTCGCTGTGCTTATTGCTCCTTATTGCTTCTCAGGTCTCCTCGCGCCCGTGGAATCCAAGGCACCCGAGTCAATACCGAGCGATACTAACCCAATGTACGTGAGGCAGACGTCACATGACACTGTGGGGACCCTACTGGGGTCAAACATGTTAAGCCTACACAAGATACCTGGGCGATCGGTCAGCCCTAACGTGGTGGGCCTGCCTGGTGTGCTGCCTGGTGTGTCACCTGCCCCAGAGAAGAACCAGACTGGAGCTGAGAATAGCCTTGCTCGACCCTCAGGTGATAACTACGGCCCTCCATATGGGGAGGTAGCTCAAGTGCCATAGCAGGCATTGGTAATGGGGTATCTGCATGGCAGAGTCCTCAAGGGGCCCACGGATTTATATCGTCACCAAGTGATCTTGGTAACGCAATACTATCAGGTGTTACAGTACCTAGCAGCTACTCGGATATCCCCCTGACAGGCAGCCCGGGCCGTACTGCTGTTAGAACTGGACTTAATAACCAAGGGCGTCACCCCGCACCTTCTAACCTCCCGACAAGCCTATTTGAGGATGACATCTCAATAGTTGCAGGGAGTGGTAAACCTACTACCACCTACACTAGTCCAACCACAACACCTCACCGACCAGGAGAGGCCGCTCTTTTCCAGGAGAACATACCACCGAACACAGGGTACCCACCACAAGGCCCGGAGAACATGCCACCTAACCCAGGGTACCCACCGCAAGGCCTGGAGAACACTCCTCTTACCTCGAACTACCAGTTACCACCTCATGAGTTTCCCTCCCCATCCCAAGGGTTTGGTGCCTCTAGCTACACCAACCCTGTGCACCACCCTGCAGCAACCCAGCCCTTGCACCTTCCCTCCCAGGCTGCAGTCCCTCCTTCTCAGCCACACCCTGTCACCACTCAGATCAATGAAGAGGGCAGGGCAGTATTTCTCCCCATGCCAGGGGGACATCCACCTCGGGTGTATTACAAACTCCCTGGTTACTCAAAGCCTACCAACATACCGCACAGTTTTGCCCCTGTGGCACCTACCACGCCCAGTAATACGCCTGTCATAGGGCTGGACGATGACGAGCTGAATATGGAATCACTACGGAAGGCACTGCGTGAGGACCTGGGGTCAGGGGGAGGAGACGGAAGGAGGGCGTCAGGGGGGTCAAGTGGGAGGTCCACGCCCACCCAGTGGAAGAATCCTGGATCCGGGAATTCCAGCCCTTGTTCATCGTCAACAGCAAGCCCATATATGGAACGAAAGAGCAGTGAGCCCACTAGACCTTCCCAAGTGTACCCCCCTCATGGAGGTCAGTGGCACCCCGCTGGCATGAACAGATCTATTTCAAGCCCTCCCGCCCTATAACCACGAGGAAAACCAGCGGTGACTCAGAAAGCATGTTTAGGCGTCACTACAACTCAGGTAGATACCTCCTGCCATGATCTTCTAAGGCTGGTGTGCCGTCGTGAAAATCAGTCGATCGATCAATTTTGTTATCAGTGGCAGCAGAAAACGAGGGAATAGACCTTTTTCCAAAATGGCCGCCGAAAATTCAAATCGATTTTTGTTAAAAATGAACACCAGCACTAGAACACACATCATCACTTTAGTAAAACTACAAAATTTCGCTGCATTATATCCAATATCTTCCGAGAAAACGAAAGTTAAAAATGTGAAAATTTACAGACGTTTGTAGGACTGGGGGTATGCGTCATATCCCCAGTCATACAAATCTCTGTAAAATTTTCAATTTTCAGACTCTGCTTTCTCAGCCGACATGGCATTTGGCATAACGAAAATTTAAAGTATTACTAATGTGAGGATACTCTTTCTAGTGCCAGTATTTGATTTTCAGTCAGTTTAATTTTAAGACATGTGAATTTACGGCGGCCATTTTGGAAAAAGGTCTATTGTTTCCACAAATTTTCATCCATTTCTTGTATTTTGGCCCACCACTAGGTTTGTGATGAATTATTTCTTTTAAATACTGTCAACCGTGATGCTTAACCAGGATTTTGTGACACGAAAAAATTGTAATATTGAGATCCTATGTATATAGAGGTCTTCGAATGAATTTCGTACAGTATGAAAGTCGGTAACCTAACAACGCGCATGTTTGTTTGCAGAGAGAGTAAAACAATCCTATGAGCTGCTGGAGCCGCATTTGCAGGTAAACACATATACAACATTGCAAGTAAACACATATACAACATTGCAAGTAAACACATATACAACATTGCAAGTAAACACATATACAACATTGCAAGTAAACAAAGCTATGTTGGTACAACATTGCAGGACGTAAACAAAACTATGTTGGTACAACATTGCAGGTAAACAAAACTATGTTGGTACAACATTGCAGGTAAACAAAACTATGTTGGTACAACATTGCAGGTACACAAAACTATGTTGGTACAACATTGCAGGTAAACAAAACTATGTTGGTACAACATTGCACAGTAAACTAAGCTATGTTGGTACAACATTGCAGGTAAACAAAGCTATGTTGGTACAAACATTGCAGTTAAACAAAACTATGTTGGTACAACATTGCAGGTAAACAAAAGTATGTTGGTACAACATTGCACAGTAAGCAAAACTATGTTGATACAACATTGCAGGTAAACACATATACAACATTGCAGGTAAACAACGCTATGTTGGTACAACATTGCAGGTAAACAAAACTATGTTGGTACAACATTGCAGGTAAACAAAGCTATGTTGATACAACATTGCAGGTAAATAAAACTATGTTGGCACAACATTGCACAGTAAGCAAAACTATGTTGGTACAACATTGCACAGTAAACAAAGCTATGTTGGTACAACACACTGAGTGTAAGTTGTGCATGGAGAAAGAACACTGACAAACTATAGCTCACAGTCGAGCCTCCAAGGAACCGAATTTGCACAGCAGTGATCTTAGATCTTTGAGCTCACAGTAGGTTTATCCAAAGGCCATCATTTGGGGCAATTTGTTGGAGGCAGTGGCGTAGTTAGCAAGAGTTTTGCCGTTGGTTAGTTCTATCATCGGAGCACAATAGTATTGTAGTTTGAATGTTTGCTGAGGAATAAAGCGGGTTTCACTTGAGTGTTGAAAACTGAACGCCAAGCAGAGCGAAGCCCATTCATCAACAAACCAGAGACATTGAAACTCTAACGAGGCTTGCGTTTAGGAGTGACCAAGAAAAGCAAGAGTTGCTGTGTTTTCCAGCATTCTGATTGGCTGACAAGACGAAGATCCTCGAGACCTCTACCAATAGGAAAACATGTTCTAATTCACTTGCGAGAGTCATCTGAAATCTGCTCTGTAATGTAACGCGTATATTGATTTAATTTAATTTAATGTTATTTTATTTTATTTTATTTTATTTTTCAGCCAATAACTCCTAATCCTTCTATACCATTGTCGATGGAGTTGTTTGAACAACACATTAAGGTACTCATACAATATACTGCTCTTCCCAGTAGACCGTCACACCTCTCGGGCTTTCAGCCCGCCTGCGGCTTACGACCACAAATATTGATCACGTGACGTAGAGTTCAGTTTATTAGCACAAATATTTTGACATTACAAACGAAGTGTATAGTACAACAACAAAAAATAGCAATAAAGATTTACATTGATTATGAAATCGAAGCAAAGTGCGCAGTGACCATAGTGGCGTGTGGCTTTCGAGATGGTGGCTACCACATAAACAACTCAGCACGTGGTGCATAAAAAGGTGCTCATGCGATCAATTCGAGACAGCCGCCGGCGGGCAGAAAAACCGAGAGGTGTAACGTTCTACTGAGAAGACTAGAACAGATATGACTTATTGTTTATTATCTGGCGTCCAAGGACATTTGAAGCTTTGAAAGAAGATATAATTCGAGGTTACTTCATAAAGTAATTATTCATTGGCTCTTATTTCTAGTACGCCGAAGAGTATATACGAATACAAACAGAACTTGGAAATTTGCTACAACAAAAGTAAGTTTTTCAAAATGTTTGAAAAACATTTGCCGCCAACACTGTTAGATTAGGTTCTATTTATAGAATCTCATTTCTTACTGAAACCCATTTATTCTCTAATCAAAGGAATGATTTCTCACAAAAAGTTGTCTTTTCTCTATCGACATCAAAATATTTCGAAACAAGTTCTTTTATTGGCTTTTTCTCGAGGCTCGTGAATAATTGAGTATCGTTATTAAGATTTTGTTAAAAAGAAATTGTGATGCTTAAAATAGCACATAGTCTACAGTGTTCGTGGACAGTTCTAGCGTGAAAGATCGCCACTCCTAGTAATGAACTCCTGCTCATAAGATGCTAAAAATAGCATATAATCTAGAGTCTCGACGGCCAAGATTGATTCTGCCTGGAGTGGCCCATTTATTGTATATTGATTTATTTACCGGCCGAAATTTATAGAAGAGGGGAAACATTTTAAGCAACCAGATACTGGCAGTAAGAAAGAGTGGATAAGGCCGGTGGAGGGGGGGGGGGGGGGGGGGGGGGAGGAGGACTCCCATATTTTTGGGTCGGGGATGATCGCCGAACATTTTCAGTTTCACCCCTAAAAGATACAAACATGGCGTGGCTCAAATAATTTCTTACCCTAAAAGATACCCTAAAAGATTAGGCCGTGTGTGCCAAGTAGGCGCGAATGAGACAGGTAACAGGTAAAAGATACCCATCAAGAAATTTTCGTGTTTGACTACAAACCTGCCTTTAATGTTGTCTATTTTATCGTCTTCTCATCGAGAAATCTCTCTTTCTTACACGGCTTTAAGGACCACCATCATGAGACAACACAATGTTTTGTTATTCCTCGATTCTTATCGGTTCGCATCCATGGGTACGTTAGAGTACACACCATGGTGGCGCACACTACACCTGTTAAATCGCCTTTTGTGGCATTAGAAAATGACCTCAGATTTTCCGTTCTATGTTATCGCTTGGTCTCTCACTCAAATTCAAATGCATTTCTCCACCAGTTTCCTATAAATGTAATAGTTGCGCAAAAGGAAATATTTCAAATGTTCTCACTTTTTCACTTTATAGAGCCGAACTGAAGCATCAGTTGGAAGAATACGAAAAAGAGCAACAAAAAAGCGCTCCGTACGTGGAACAGTTTGCCATTTTAACCAGCGAGAAGGTTAGTAGGTCGTTGTTGTTGTCCTCTTCGCATTTCAGTTATATTACTTTACCGTTTTCACAGTGTTGTAGTTGCTGCCTTGGGTACTGTTGTTATTGTTGTTGCACTGAGCTTTCCCTCTCTCTTTGACCGTTGTACTCAGCATCTCAAAACCGGTTCAGTAAGCGATTGTCTGACGTTTTTCTGAAACTAATTTTAAAACAGGTATTTATAAGACAGTTCTGTTAACTCTATTTTATTTCATACACTTCAGGAAAACCTTCTGTTGCTACACAGAAATCTACGAACGCAGTTGGAGCACATGCAACCACGTAACGACATGCCTTCCTACCGATAGCAAGCAGTACAGAACGGGGGGGGGGGGGGGGGGGGAGAGGGACAAACAGTAAAACTGTGAAGGGAGGGGAGGGGGAAGGAAAGGGATTCCATGGACGCATTTATTGTAATTGTTCCAAAGTATGAGAGTGCTTTGACGCGCTCACGGATATAGAGCCGATTTCAGGTGACTGTTGTAATCACTTCTATAGGTCTTGTTCAGAATATCGGTGTAATCACTTTTCGATTGTATTCTCTACAGTCATATGAAATCCACTCTATTGTAATGTTTATTATTTGTGGATCCAGAGTCTCCAAGAGGAATAGTGGAAATAGTCGTTATTTCTTGTGCCTAACCGGCATGCAGGAATTAATATAGCGCCATATCAAATATCTCAGAATAACATAGAGGTCTAATCCAACATGTATTCAAGGAAATATGTGAGTAAAATGTAGTCTGAAAATGTATGGACAGGACTTGGTTATATTACTGAACTTATTATCTATAAAATAATAGACCAAATCGGCTAACGGTGTTTAGATCTCGCTGCCATCCAATTCAGATCATGTGCAATGATGAGCGACATGGTGTTGCAATTCAAAATAGCGACGAGTTCTCGTTTACTTTTGCAAACCTATTTCTTCCACGACAACTCGTATCTTGACGTGGAACCCGTGTCACGGTCAATGGAGGAGTAAATTGAAATCTGTCCGTTCAAATGTCTTTATTATAAAGAAAAAGAATGCCTTTCGTACAACATCGCGGCCATTCCGGACCCTATGACCTCCCTGTACTGGTGCGAGTTGCTCTCTACGGATAAATACGATCCGTCAGACAACTTTAACCGGAGAACACGACTTCTCATCAGTACACTAGCATCAGGGTATGTTTCAGCAAAGTATGGCGTGCGAGGTTACGAGACAACGCATAGAAATTAGTAAAGAAAGGAAAACGAATTTACTGAATCTTCTGTATGTAGTCATGCAAACTTTTTTGTAAGAGAAGGCGTCATCTTGGAGACCAGGTATAAATTCTTAGCGGCTGGTACGAACAATGTTTTGTAAATACAGCCAATCACAACGCAAGAAATCCGTTGTACTGGGACTAAATCGTCCCATCATGCACTATGCGTGATTGGTCACTTGATTTCCAAACATAAGTGAATGCCGTAGCGCCGCGTTAGCGCCGAAGGTATACAAGGCTAAGTGGGTTATTTTAATTGTTACTGATACAAATTGTTTACCTTTTTCATACTTTACATGTAAAATCACTCACTTTCCCCCAGCGAGAAGAAAAAGCTTTTTTCTTTGAGGCGAAGCAGGACTCTTGGGCTTAATGCAGTCTGTACAGTTACCAAAACCATGGAAGATGAATAAAACATGTCAGTTAAAATATTTAAGAGGGACGGATGAAGACATTTATCCTGCCTGTCCTAAGCACTCCTAGGCAGGTCTGGAAAAGCTTCCTATGCACAAACCAGCTCATTCTATGACAGAAATGGTGCTCCATCTGAATACAAGCAATGGCTAAAACCACCAGAAAGAAACCTTGGAAAATTCGTTAAGCATTTTATAGCGCTTCGTAAAGCTCAAAATTGAACCAAGAGATTAGAGACCGCTTACGTTGTCCAGTTCTCGAGGAAGGTTCTTCTTCGCTACCTCTTTGATCATCGTAATCCATCGCCCACATGTTGTCCAGCAAAGCAAACCTATAGATGAAGGATAACGTTAGGAAGACAACCATGACAATTGTTACTCATACACGCATATGTATTCCAGTAGCTCTCTGTGTTCTCCTCGCAACATTGGGATCAACTCGAGGCAATGAGCAACATCGTGTTGCAATTCAAAGAAATAACGACGAGTTCTCGTTTTCTTTTGGAAACTTTTCTCGCACAACAATTCATATCTTGACGTTGAACCTGTGTCACGATCAATGGAAGAGAGTAATGAAGACTGCTGCTTCAAATGCCTTGATGAAAAAGAATGCCTTTCGTACAACATCGCGGCCACTCCGGACCCTATAACCTCCCTGTACTGGTGCGAGTTACTCGCTACGGATAAATACGATTCGTCAGACAACTTTAAGCCGGAGAACACGTCTTCTCGCCACTACAGCATCAAGGTATGTTTCAACATAGTGTGGCGCTTGCTACTAACAGTATACAGTTTCATCCGAGGCTCAGTTGCTCTTAGTGTTCATATAGTGCGGAGCTAGTGCCATAATTGTAAAGGCCTTATAACGCAACTTCAAGTACAGTTTTCTTCCCTCCCTCCCGCCCTGTTGGGTGGGATGAAGTTTATTTTCCGGTAGCTTGCATGTATGTTCGGTCTGTTTTCTGCTGGAAATAAACTTCCTTTCCCAAAGAATGAAGTGTGTTGCTGTTGTTTGTTTTGCACGTTCGGGATCTCAAGCGCAGAATTCTACTAGTTTGTGTGAGTTTACGAGACAACGTAGAAATTAGTCGAGGATTTAACATATATATTGGTCTCTGGTGAAAAAAACTCGCAGCACCCTTTGGCTAACCAACATGTTGGTTTAAAAGCGAAATATAAATATAATGTTATTCTTACTTTTTACAGCATACAGTGACTTTCCAAACGTTGTTTAAGACGAGATATTTGGAATGATTTATTTCTTTAACGCTTTTCTTTAACACATCTTCGTAGCAGGATATTTCAGGAGAGTATATGTGGCCTACAAAAACTGAGTTCACTATGTAGACAATAATGTACCCAAAATATTTAAATACAATTATTATTACGTTATTCGAATGTGTGCAGCACTAATAGACTAAGAAATTCAGGCGCGGATCCAGGGCTGGGAGAGGGGGGATTTTTTCTCATTTTATCTATAGTATAACCTTCAGATTAGCCACTCCCTTTAGTCTGAAATATGTAGTATATCCTTTGTACTGGTCACACTCCCTCTAAAGGGTCTACATCTGCCACTGACATTTTACAGTTTCGTTTTAGAACCCTTGCCTGAACATGATCTGTAATAATCGGAGCAGGTGCAATGCGAACTATAATAATAACACTGGGCGATGCGTGTGCAGGAAAGGCTTTGTAGGACAGCAATGTGAAAGATGTGAGTATAAGAAAAGCACACAACTATGTGCACGGGAACACGACTACGAACTCTGGGGTTTTCGGGTTTTTCGCGATAAAAAAAAAACGTCCGCGAGCAGGCTATGGTCCCGGGGCTATTGTATATACAGGGATGATGTGCGTGTATGTCAGTTCGTCTTCAAAAACCGCTGTGAAAGATACGAGAATCGGCAACAATGTAAACCTGAATTCTTGATTCTCAGTATCTTGTCATATTTTAGGTTAACAATGTTTATGTTATAAACTTTCTACGCTTCCACTTGGGAAATTGGAAAATGGTTCTTGCTGTTGATAAAATTCAGAGGCCAAACGATAGGGGTGATCTTGATCTTCAATAAATTTTAGGCAGATTAGTATCTTTTAGGGCCGAAACTGTGTCCAAATTGCTTTTTCTCATGATGGTGCTTCTAAAAACCGTGTAAGAAAGAGAGATTATTGGATGAGAAGACGATGAATTCAAGAAACAAACACGGAAATGTCTTCATGGGTATTTTTCCCCTGTTACCTGTGTCCTTCGCGCCTACTTGGCACATAAGACCTCATCTTTTAGGGTAATAATTTTTTTGAGCGACGCTATGGCCCGCCATGTTTGGTATCTTTTAGGGGTGAAACTGAAAATTTCCGACGATCATCCCCGGCCAAAAAATATGGGAGTCCCCCCCCCCCCCCCCCCCCCCCCCGTTGTTCCCGTGTTTCTGTTTCTATACAAATTTCTGTAATTTAGCTAGATTTGAGATTACATCAAGTGGAATCGAGTCCTGGAAATTGAGCCCAAAAAATTCGCAAATTTTTTTTTAGTAGGGCCAGAGCATGAAATTAGGGCCTCACAAAAATTTAGATTGCGACTTCTAAAACGCGTTTCACGAAGATCGGTTGGAAAAAAATTGATAACAATAGAGGAAAAGACGCAGAAGTTATGACCTTGAGTTTGGCGACGCATCTTTGCGACACAGCTGGGTGCACTTTGCATTTCGAGTAAGTCACCTTAACCAAGACAATGCATACTCCATTCAGAAATCAATTGTATTAAAATTATTAAAACAAACTCAACATTTGATTAAACATAAATCAATATTTGTCGCGCGTCTGGAGTTTTGTGCGATAAGAGTATCTTTAATTATATTCAAAGAGAATTAAAGTGTAGACAAAGTGTAGATGCATGGTTTGCTGGAGTATTATTACAAGAAGGATGCACCTTGATTCCACAATGTCCCGAGTCACCAAGAGCTTAACATCTTATAGCACCACACCGCAATTTAGATTTTTGTTATGTTACTACAGATTGCGCTGGAGCGCTTGGGATGGAAAATAGAAAAATATCTGACCAACAGTTGACGGCCTCCTCAGTGTATGATTCACGTGCACGTGATGATCCAACCTTTTACAATGCCTCTAGCGCACGCCTTAACAACGCGATACAGCACGGATGGTCAGCTAAAACCTTGGACACAAGACAATGGCTACAGATCAAGTTCAAAAACATAACGATCATCACGGCCCTCGCAACACAGGGATACCGAAATACACACGTCAAGGAATGGGTGACGTCATACCAAATCTCCTTTTCACAAGACTCTTTAAAGTGGCAGGTCTATAAAGAAGGTAGTAGCTACAAGGTATGCTTTTAGAATAATTGTAGCAACAGACCAGAAAATCACTCATTTCTCACATTACCATGCTGCACGGCACACAACTTTATTTGACTCCAACATTTTTAAAATCACTTCGCCGTGACTTAAATATCTAAATTACTAAATCTTGCTCTCAGCTAATTATATAGATCAGACGGTAGAGCATTGGCACGTGAAAGCCAATGACTTTGTTTCTTTCGTTTCTTTTTTCGAACAATTCATTCCTCTGACTCCGTGGCGATTCAATAGATTTCGCTTGAGGCAGCGTTGCCCGGAAAAATACTTACATAGGCTGTATAGCCGCTATTAGCATCTCATCAACTTCATTGTCTCACATTCACGTGTGATTGGAAAACAGACCCGCAATGATGTCATCCTGTACTCGCACGAAAACGAACTTTTACTCCCCTAATGATCGAGTTGGCGAACTCAGCCGATCGCTATCGGCTACGCCTGTCACTTGCTAAGCTGGACTTGCCTAAGAGCTAAACACGTGCGGAGTGTTAAGGGATGCTTTATGCAAGCGATGCCATCACTTTTATTCGTAACAAAATAGGGTGCAAGGGGTCTCCAAGTTGTGCAAGTGTTTAATTGTAACTCTGGCACAATATCACACCTTTTTCTTCATTGTCCATTTTTTGCTGCGCAAAGAAGCTATAAAGTTTGTTTACCTCAGCAAGCTGGAAGTTGCTTACCGCTGAGCGCACAAATGTCGAATTCTCGAAAGGTATTTTTATGTCCAAACCTTTATTCATGCAACTAATGAAACTACTAAAGTACTTTAGTGACAATTATAGAATGACACCTGCCTACAATATATTTCCTTTTATGTGTTCTCCGGTACGAAGCCGTGTCATTATAATGTGTTTTGAACAATGTAAATCGAGTAAGCCCCATAGAAAGGCTAATGCAATCTTGGGGCTGCATTAGTCTTTGGGCTGCATTAGTCTTGGGGCTGCATTAGTCTTGGGGCTGCATTAGTCTTGGGGCTGCATTAGTCTTGGGGCTGTTTTAGTTGAACTAAAACAGAGTAGGCACGACAATGGTGAAATGGCAGCTTTTCACTATTAGCTACACTATACAGCATTTGTCGGGTATTGGTCGCATTAAATGATTTTTCTTTTCCTTTCAGACTTTTGTTGGAAACAGTGATCGCAATACAATCGTCCGTCACGACTTGGACGCGCCTTTCTACTCAAAATATTTACGGTTCCTTCCAAAGACGTGGCACCGTCATATAAGCATGCGGGTCGAAGTGTATGGATGCACAGTAACCTGAATACAGCAAGCTTTTATTGATATTATATAGCATGGAATCCATTACGATAGATCTTAAAGGGCTAATTTGAATTGATAGTGTGTAATACTTTTAAGGGCAACTCTTAAGCTTTAAAATGTAACGACTTTCAAAGCATGCCGGTTTGCGATTGGGATTCGTATGACTGTGAAAACTGCCGCGGTACGGTGCGGTACTGTCGCGGTGGCGGTACGGAACCTGCCCTGCTGTAGATGGAATGAAATCGCCAATGAAATCGCGTAGTCGCGGCACTGTCACGGTCGCGGCGTGGAACAACTTTGTGGCGGTACGTTTCACAGTCATACCAAATCTGCTCTATATTGATGAACATCTAGGAAAGGTACGCACGGCAGAGATATTACCCGTAACATGTTTGCAGTTGATTTTGACAATTTGTCTTCAGCAAATCGTTTTTACATGTGTTTCGGTCATCCCGCAAATGGGGTCAGATAACCGTCGAAAGCTTAACCCAATAAATACACTTAGCCAACAGAAACGAAACCCATACAACAACCAACCAATGACAGGCAAACAGAAACGAAAACCATACAACAACCAACCAATGACAGGACCAAGTAAATGCACTTAGCCAATCAGAAACGAAACCCATTCAGCAATAAACCAGTCAGGGAACGATGTACTGTACGACTTTGGTTATTCTTCGCATTCTGATTTGCTGAGCGACCCAAGACTTCAAGTAGGGGCGTGTAGAAAAAGTGTGATTAACGTTCGGCAGGCATATGAAATTCAATACGTTATCATAAAAGTACTAAAGACTAGCTATCGTCTTGTTCAGCCTGGGCATCACCCTTTTGATCGTCATTTCTCATACTCATTAATTATTCACGAGGATAACAGCCAATTGCAAGAGCGAAAATTGGGTCACGTGATGATACTGGAAACCCGGTCCAGTACAATCTAAAAGCCGGGGAGGGTATTGAAATCAGCAGGGAAGAGCTGGGGCTTAATTAATTCTTTTCCAGTTGCCCAGGGACGCCTATTCCCTGAACTGATTTAATTTTGTTCCAGTTCCTTTGGGATGTCCCTTAGGTACTGGAACAAAATTAAATCAGTTCAGGGAAAAGGTGTCCCTGAAGAACTGGAAAAGAATCTCTGTAAGTGAAAAAGTTCAACACAACGTCAACAAACAACAACATAGACTTTATTTGATGCGTTTTGCATCCAAAGTACAGTAAATTATAAAGACAGCGTACTGTTTTACAAATTGATAAATGGTCACATTGCAATAATTCCCACTAATGTTTATTGGCCAATCGCGCGTAATTCCAACTGCGAGCAGATGACTTTTCAGGCACGCTATACTCGTTTAGTAACTAATATATTTCATCTAACCTGAAAACTGGCAAAACTGCCTCATTGCCAACATCAAGAACACATCTCAAACCTGCAAAACTAATAAAAAATACGCATATCAATGAAAAGAATAAGCTTCTATTTTCCACACACCGAAGCATTTCTATCGAACCGGTCAGAAATCCGAACCCGGTTTCTCAATAAACACTAGCCTGCGAGCCGGCTCTACAGTGGGTTTTTTCGGATATTCGATTTTTTGGCACGCGGGATTCGTAACAAATTCTTCTCTGGAAAACCCACTGGAGAGCCGGCTCGCAGGCTTAATAAACACCAGCTCTTACATTTCATGCCTACGCCACTCTCGTTCTCTAGGGTTACAAAATTCGGTAGTATGATTTATAATATTATAGTACATTTGAAATCTACCTCATGTTTTTTCTTGTCCAATATATTGACAGCTGTTCGAGTCTTGCTTTCCAAACCTGGTACAAACTTTTAGCTGGGTATCTTTCACCTATGAAAGGTATACAAATAGCAAACAATTTAACTAAAATTTCGTAAGTTTGCGTTGTGTTACCAATATTGCACAATTCTAAACGGAAAAAAATAATTACAGGTTTACCTTTCTTATTGGTCACCATCTGCACAACTTTCATAATCCAAAAGTCAAGGGACTGCACCAACATTTTCGTCCCAGTTATTCTTATCGAGGCCATGGTGCGAATCAAGTGAAGTCGATCGCGACCCAGCGTTAAATGGAAATTCAGACTTCAACACGACGAATACACCTCAAGTCCCAAGTGATTTCGATTCAAGCGTAGTTTTTATAAACTCCGCTCAAAAGTGTAAACAGAACAAAGGGCTATGTAATTAGTTTACTGTGATTTACGGGCTTAATCCAACCGCTTATCACTGATGAAAGTCGGATTATTTCGGTTTTGATAATAACACACGGGTATATGCAAACCACTCTTATAATGAAATTCGCTCTTGTTCTCTTTGTTGTATCACAACAACCGACATCAAGACAAAGAAGTTGATTCTACCACTTCTAGTCTTTCTCTTTCAATTTTGCCTCCCAAATAATTAATGAGCATGAGAAGTCATTTCAAATCCTCCAATTCGGACTGGACCATATTTCAAGTCCTTGCAATTAGTTCCAGTCCTCGGCTCCGCCTCGGACTGGAACTAATTGCTGCGGACTTGAAATACGGTCCAGTCCTCATTGTCGGATTTGAAATATTACGTAAAGCACCGCGTTTGGTTTTGGTACTAAAGACTAGAACTAAAGACTAGCTATCGTCTTGTTCAGCCTGGTCATCACCTTTTTGATCGTTAACTAAAGCATTGCGTTTGGTTTTGGTACTAAAGACTAGCTATTATCTTGTTCAGCCTGGTCATCACCCTTTTGATCGTTAACTAAAGCATTGCGTTTGATTTTGGTACTAAAGACTAGCTATTATCTTGTTCAGCCTGGTCATCACCCTTTGGATCGTCATGTAAAGCATTGCGTTTGAGTAATGGCAACAACACAGGCACGAGCTCTTCCATGAGGAAGTCGAGCTTCTCCGACAGCTGATTGACAGTTCTCGACAATCTAGCGACAGCCTGATCTGTCGATTCCGACACCGTACGGCCTTGTTTACGTGCTGACGCCGATATTTCTTCGACATTTCTAGATAATCGTCCGACGTCTTCCGAAAGTTGATCGAACCGGTCCAACATGGGCTTAACTTCGTCGGAAGTTGCAGTCCCTTGAGGTCGTCTCCATGAGAACCTCTCATCTGGTCGCATCTGTAAAGATTACAGTGTCAAAAGATATTATTAGGGAGGTTAAAACAACGAAAATTCTTACGGATCCAAGCTTGTCAAAGTAAGTGGTGGATACACACCTTAACAATGAGGCTCGTGTTGTTGGCTGCCATGGCAACATAAGGATAGTACTCGTTTCTACTGTAGCGAGATTGGAGTAGCGAGGCGCGGCCAATTTCACGCCGGTTAAGTGTGAACACGACAGAGAGAATCCCGTCGCTATGGTGACCATCGAAGTCGATGAAGCATCCGATCAGGTCTCCCCTGTACGCCATAGCATCTGTACATAAATATATAGAAAGAGGATGAGTATCTTGAAACTGAGGAAACATCCAGGTCTCTACCTGCTGATCTTTATGCAGCCTGACATGCGCCAAGAGGTCCATGTTTGGCAATAATGCTTTTTTAACAATACACAGGCGAAACGTGACTGGTCGCGTCTGGTCTCTGATAGGGTATGCATTTCAATTGGCCAAATTTACAGGCATGTTAGATAAAAATCCAAAATCATGCTGGAAAGGGGCACTCAGCCATTCGCTATTGTGCTAGCCTAGCAGCCTAGCAATATACCGAGCCAGAGAAAGTATACATTCTTTTCTGTCTCCCCTGCTCGCGTCTGGCTCTGGGGACATCCATTTGAAGGCCTTTGCTGATTGGCTGGTTTTGAATGTTTGGGCATGCGCAGAAAGTTGCGCATGCGTCATGGGCTGTCACTAGAGCCTTCCCGCGAGCAGACGAGCCGGGGAGCTGGGTTCGAGAATGGCAGTGTACAAGCTTGCCTCACCATGCTCGCTCCTGCCGAACACGTGATTCTTGTGGTCAAATATTCTGCCGTCATCCACGTGATAACCGACCGTGTTACTGCGCCAGCCTGGTAACAAGTGAAGGTTATAATTCCTGCTGACTAGCCCCACCGCAATGAAGCGCCTTTCGCCACACTCTTGAATAAGGACCTTTAGTAAAGAAAGGAAAACAAATATTATAGAAACGTCTGTGTGTATTCATGCAAACCTGTTCGTAAGAGAACGCCATCTTGGAGACCAGGGATAAATGCTTGGCGGATAGTACGAACAATGCTTTGTAAGTACAGCCAATTACAACGCAAGAAATCCGTTATATATTGGACAGTACTCCTTGCAAGAGGTCAATACGTCAAGATACACTCTTGCTATAGAGGTCAATACGTCAAGGTACACTCTTGCAAGAGGTCAATACGTCAATACGTCAATATACACTCTTGCTAGAGGTCAATACGTCAAGATACACTCTTCTTATAGAGGTCAATACGTCAAGGTACACTCTTGCAAGAGGTCAATACGTCAATATACACTCTTGCTAGAGGTCAATACGTCAAGATACATTCTTGCGAGAGGTCAATACGCCAAGATACACTCTTGCGACAGGTCAATACATCGAGATGAAATCTTAAGAGGTCAAAATGTCGAGAACATACCTCAAAGCCTGGTATTTGCTCTGTCAGCGGTCTCTCGTATCGCGCGCCATGGTGTTCACGTGGTTTGTCATCTGACATTGCACACACTGTACAATGTTCAGCACCGAGGTAAGTTATCTGATTTCCGTCGATCTGTAACCCGAGGGAGTCCCATGCCTGCAAACAGTCCTAACACGTTAGCCTCGTCAATCTTTCACGACAAATCTCAAGTAGATCTTGAGCTGGGGAAATACGAGGCACAAAATCCCTTAACTTGTCGCGCAACATTGTTGCGTTGCAAGTCTAATGTTTGTTGCTCGTTTTTCATCAAATCACAACTTGTCGCGCAACATTTTGTTTTGATGATCACACATGCGAGGCCAAGGCGGATTTTGCCCCTTAGCACCTCGTTTCTTTTGACTAATCATCAACTTGAATTGTAGGCAAAATGTTGCGCGACAAGTTGTGTGCCTGATGAAAAACGAGCTCAAAGTAGACCCGCGCTCTACTTCGCGCGACAAATGTTTTTTTACCTGACAAGTTGTGGCGCGAGATGAAAAACGCGCAACATCGATCACCAACGATGAGAAAAAAAACAATTCCCTAACTAAACAGCAAAATAAGAAATTGAAATGAAATACAAAGTTTAAATTAAAGTGTCCCACATGGATGGCACTGACTTTCTGACCTATTTATACCTTGCGGTAACATATAACTATAGGATAAGGTTGATTGTTCACTACTCATACAAGGGGCGTCCTAAAAATAGTCTGGTTCAGCTCTCGGCTCTCTCGGAGATGTCTGGATATGGTCTCGTTTTGGGGGGTTTGGATTAGCCGTGTCGGCATAGATGTTGGTTTAAGTATTTTGAAAGTCGCTTATTCCGAACACTAGCTATGCTTTTTGTCATAACCCTGGACTAAAGTTTACGTATTTTATAGCATTTTACCCGTGATCCTGTGGGGCAGTCCATGTCCTTCTCTACCCAGTCCTCTCTAAACACGCGGCAGGCAATATGACCAACCAGTTGATGACTACCCTCGGTTTCCTTGACAACCCGGTCGAGTTTAGTCTCGTCTGGAACAGAATAAGTGACGAAACTGAGTAAGAACTATTTTGCGCTGTATTTCAAACCAATGGTCCATTTCTAAGAGTACGAATCTCCAAAATTAGATCTCTATTAGCGTCAGAAAGTGTTTATTTTTAAAAACACATTTTCCCCGCATTAAATTGAACACAGACTTGCAGTTCGCCAACTTGTAGGGACTGCTAAGGGCCTTCAAGCCATACAAATGAAATGCAACAACAGCTGGTAGTTTTAGTCTTCGGTTGGCGGGAAACTTACCAAGCACACAAACACATACAAAAACATATAACTTTTACAGGAGCGTAGTCAGGATTCGAGAAAGAGGGAGGAGGCGGGTCACATCTGTACAAATGTATTTTGCCCCTTTCCAGCTTACCGATATTTTTCTTAATGTTTACTGTATTTTTCTTCTAAAATGGGGGGTCACAGGCACCCCAGCACCCCCTGGCTATGCCCCTGCTTTTAATTCATTCGGCTGTCTGGGGTCAAATCAATGTGCTGTGTTCTAGAAGGGTAGCTGGTACCGTGCGCAGAATACAGCAAGGCTTCGATATTTCAAGTGATATTTTCATATTCTTACGCAGTATTGAGAACCTTGATGACCAATGAACCACTATCGACTTTTGCTGACCGCGTGTCGAAAAGACTTGGACAAGCGGCGCGCGGGTTGTCCGTGGTTATCTAGCGAGGCAAGAGTGCGATTCAACATGTACCTGTCATAGGAAATGAGTAGCCATGAATCGAAAAATAAGCAGCTTGGAGATCCTTGCACAAGCGGTCAAATAGCTGAGAGAAAGAACAAATATTTTCACAATCCACCTTGAGGCAGGCAAATTGAAACTGAACACTTTTTTCACATGTTTTGCTTAACAAAGTGTATATAGTCCATGAAGACCACACATACCGTATCTTGGTCATCTGGTACTTTGTACTGCAATCAAAGAAGCGTTACTCCATTAGCATCATGCAAAATTAAATATCTGTGTGATTATAAAATGAGATTTATTTGTTAAACATTTATTACCTTAACCTTGCGCGTTTGTTGCGGGGTCCCTGTGTTGCAACATGGAGCGCAGGCGCGGCGAACCACTGACCAGAGGAACATGGCCGTTAGTGAGATGATGTTGAAGGGGACTGGGACCGGATGGTAGTTGCTATAGGTACGGATAGTGATGGCTTTCTTGTAGGACCATTCGTACAATGAGTTGTCCTGTTAAGAAGTCAGTAGTTCAAATTATGAACATTCAATCTTTTCGCTTAGACTACTCTAAAATGCTTAAAGTGCATATCACCCCTGATGGCAGAATTGTGACAAATACTCCACATCGTCAGCTATAGAATGGCACACGAATAACGTTTATCGGATAAAACCCGCCATTTTTTTAAGTGCTGAAAAATATGACATTCGACTCGTCACTCCACGTGTTTGGGTGCTCGTCGGGAACTTTCGATTTAACCCCTAAAAGGTACCAAAAAGGGCGCAGTTGATTTTGACCCCTAAAAGATACCATGGATATTGATAAAGCCATTGTTGCTTGATTTGCTAGAACGGACCCCGAAGAGGTACATATCCTGGAAAAATTGAAATTCGAAAGTTTCCGAATTTCACCCCCCTAAAAGGTACCAGAGGCCTGATTTAAAACCTAAAAAGGTAGGCGACGAGCACCCCCGCCCCAAAAATAGGAGAGTCCCCCTGGGGCTGATTTTGACTGATCAATATTCGCAATGAGGGCCACCCTATATGGAAAATCCAGATGTCCTAGATTCTAGGACGTCTGCTTTCATATTTGTCCAGAGCGTACGATAGTCCGCATGACCGAGATTTGGGCCTCACCTCTACGTTCTGATATGTATTCGAGAGCAGCGCAATCATCATGTTCATAAGCATGACCACGCCCATGATGAGGAACACCCCATACAGGATCTTGGCCAGCACTTCCGAGGCTGCGTCCGAGGACTGAAGAGCACCCGTGTCGGCTATTCCCAAAAGGGACCAAACTAGGTGACCTGTGGCACTCCACCAGCTGAGGAACACAACAAAAAAACTTTTTACAATGTACAGCTCATCACTTACGTCATCAAGTAGCGCCCTTTGTTCTGTTAACCAATCGAATTCTAGGTAATTGGCACATCAAACTATGGATGGCACCAGCGCCTCGAAATTCTCAGCAAGTTAGCTTTTGATGAGAGAAAACTTCAACAAATATCTAATTGCATATAGGGATCCCCACCAAAACTAACCCAATACCTGACAATACTTACCAATGAATGCCCGTCTTACTGCAAAACCTTAAAAAGAAAGTAAAACGGAATAAAAAGGTCTCCAAACTATCAGAAGATCTACACACCGTCAACCGAGACTATTCCGATCCGCGAAATACTGTCGCTGTAAAACTTGTGTTCAAAGAACGTCATCCTCAAATAAGAAATGCGAAAAGGATATTCCACTTGCTCTTCATCGACATTTAAACGTCTTCAACAGCATCATCTTTAACTCATTTATCACCACTAGTATCTTCAACATCATCAACATTGCGGTGTATATTATCACCACCAACGACTTCATCACTATCATCATCCTCATGAAACTTCAACAACATCATCATCATCATCATCAACAACAACAACAATAACAGCATCAACAACAACATCGTCAGTATCAACAACAAAACAACAACGTTATTATCAAGATCAACAATAACAACATCAACAACAACAACATCATCAGTATTAACATCATCATCAACATCATCATCAACAACACCACCATCAACAACAACAACAACAACAACTGCATCATCGTAATCATTACCGTCAAGACCTGGTTCGTCTTACCCGTGGGACGATCTCTGTCCTGGCCGAATACGATACATAATCATCACCGTTAAGGCTTACCCGTGGGACGATCTCTGTCCTGGCCGAATACGATACATAATCATCACCGTTAAGGCTTACCCGTGGGACGATCTCTGTCCTGGCCGAATACGATACATAATCATCACCGTTAAGGCTTACCCGTGGGACGAGCGCTGTCCTGGCCGAATACGATACATAATCATCACCGTTAAGGCTTACCCGTGGGACGAGCGCTGTCCAGGCCGAATACGATACATAATCATCACCGTTAAGGCTTACCCGTGGGACGATCTCTGTCCTGGCCGAATACGATACATAATCATCACCGTTAAGGCTTACCCGTGGGACGAGCGCTGTCCTGGCCGAATACGATACATAATCATCACCGTTAAGGCTTACCCGTGGGACGAGCGCTGTCCTGGCCGAATACGATACATAATCATCACCGTTAAGGCTTACCCGTGGGACGATCTCTGTCCTGGCCGAATACGATACATAATCATCACCGTTAAGGCTTACCCGTGGGACGAGCGCTGTCCTGGCCGAATACGATACATAATCATCACCGTTAAGGCTTACCCGTGGGACGAGCGCTGTCCAGGCCGAATACGATACATAATCATCACCGTTAAGGCTTACCCGTGGGACGATCTCTGTCCTGGCCGAATACGATACATAATCATCACCGTTAAGGCTTACCCGTGGGACGAGCGCTGTCCAGGCCGAATACGATACATAATCATCACCGTTAAGGCTTACCCGTGGGACGAGCTCTGTCCTGACGCATACGATACATAATCATCACCGTTAAGGCTTACCCGTGGGACGATCTCTGTCCAGGCCGAATACGATACATAATCATCACCGTTAAGGCTTACCCGTGGGACGATCTCTGTCCAGGCCGAATACGATACATAATCATCACCGTTAAGGCTTACCCGTGGGACGATCTCTGTCCAGGCCGAATACGATACATAATCATCACCGTTAAGGCTTACCCGTGGGACGAGCTCTGTCCTGGCCGAATACGATACATAATCATCACCGTTAAGGCTTACCCGTGGGACGATCTCTGTCCTGACGCATACGATACATAATCATCACCGTTAAGGCTTACCCGTGGGACGATCTCTGTCCTGACGCATACGATACATAATCATCACCGTTAAGGCTTACCCGTGGGACGAGCGCTGTCCTGGCCGAATACGATACATAATCATCACCGTTAAGGCTTACCCGTGGGACGAGCGCTGTCCTGACCGAATACGATACATAATCATCACCGTTAAGGCTTACCCGTGGGACGATCTCTGTCCTGACGCATACGATACATAATCATCACCGTTAAGGCTTACCCGTGGGACGAGCGCTGTCCTGACGCATACGATACATAATCATCACCGTTAAGGCTTACCCGTGGGACGATCTCTGTCCTGGCCGAATACGATACATAATCATCACCGTTAAGGCTTACCCGTGGGACGAGCGCTGTCCTGACGAATACGATACATAATCATCACCGTTAAGGCTTACCCGTGGGACGATCTCTGTCCTGACGCATACGATACATAATCATCACCGTTAAGGCTTACCCGTGGGACGATCTCTGTCCTGACGCATACGATACATAATCATCACCGTTAAGGCTTACCCGTGGGACGATCTCTGTCCTGACGCATACGATACATAATCATCACCGTTAAGGCTTACCCGTGGGACGAGCGCTGTCCTGACGCATACGATACATAATCATCACCGTTAAGGCTTACCCGTGGGACGAGCTCTGTCCTGGCCGAATACGATACATAATCATCACCGTTAAGGCTTACCCGTGGGACGAGCTCTGTCCTGACGCATACGATACATAATCATCACCGTTAAGGCTTACCCGTGGGACGATCTCTGTCCTGGCGCATACGATACATAATCATCACCGTTAAGGCTTACCCGTGGGACGATCTCTGTCCAGGCCGAATACGATACATAATCATCACCGTTAAGGCTTACCCGTGGGACGAGCGCTGTCCTGACGAATACGATACATAATCATCACCGTTAAGGCTTACCCGTGGGACGAGCGCTGTCCAGGCCGAATACGATACATAATCATCACCGTTAAGGCTTACCCGTGGGACGATCTCTGTCCTGACGCATACGATACATAATCATCACCGTTAAGGCTTACCCGTGGGACGAGCGCTGTCCTGACGCATACGATACATAATCATCACCGTTAAGGCTTACCCGTGGGACGAGCTCTGTCCTGACGCATACGATACATAATCATCACCGTTAAGGCTTACCCGTGGGACGATCTCTGTCCTGACGCATACGATACATAATCATCACCGTTAAGGCTTACCCGTGGGACGATCTCTGTCCTGACGCATACGATACATAATCATCACCGTTAAGGCTTACCCGTGGGACGAGCTCTGTCCTGGCCGAATACGATACATAATCATCACCGTTAAGGCTTACCCGTGGGACGAGCTCTGTCCTGACGCATACGATACATAATCATCACCGTTAAGGCTTACCCGTGGGACGAGCGCTGTCCTGACGAATACGATACATAATCATCACCGTTAAGGCTTACCCGTGGGACGAGCGCTGTCCTGACCGAATACGATACATAATCATCACCGTTAAGGCTTACCCGTGGGACGAGCGCTGTCCTGACGAATACGATACATAATCATCACCGTTAAGGCTTACCCGTGGGACGAGCGCTGTCCTGACGCATACGATACATAATCATCACCGTTAAGGCTTACCCGTGGGACGAGCGCTGTCCTGACGCATACGATACATCCACCATAAACACCTTGGTGATGGCCAATGAGAAAGCAACGATTGCCGCCAGGAATTGCCCAAATATGGCAACCACAGCACCAATGATTTGGAAAAGAGCAATTTGGATTGTCCCAGTCGGTTTAGAAGATTCCATGATATGTCCAAACACTCGTAATGTCAGGAACATGGAGTTGAGGCCGTAGATGTAACCAACTAAAGCAAGCAAGCGGTCTCCAGAAACTGATCCGCGTGTTGACCACGTGATTACTCTTAGGATCAGGAGAATGATGTATGAGATCAGAGTGACAGCGTCCAAGACATTCCACCTATCGCTGGAAGTGAAAAACAGAGGACGTTTAGATATTGATTTTTTGGCCCCAAAAAAAATTCCGGCACAGATCACTCTGTCAGTTGTTATTGTAAATGTAAATGTCTGCGGCCGACTCCCCAGACTTAATTGTAGCTCGTAAGCTGAATTACGCTGCGTCTTAACGGCGCCACTGGCACTTACTGTTATTATTGCTGCTGTCGTTACTATTATTGTGGTTGCAAGAAAAAAAAGACGTCACCTTGCAATGAAGAAGTTTTTTTCAACTTCCTCACGTTTCTAACAGAAAATAACTAAACAAACGTCGTGATGTTAAAATTCTTCGTGCCTGTGCTAGCAAGCGTACGCGCCGCCAACATTGGCGGGAAAAAGTCATCCAATCAGAGTGCGATACATTTTTGATGGTGGCTCCGTGTTATTGCTCTGATGTGACGAAACAATAACAAGGTATGATAATCGAAAATGGCTCTAATTTTGCTGCTGTCCATCGTCTCCAGGTGTCTGTCTCGCATTCGGCAGTGAATGTTTCTCGTAAAGTAACGGTGATGTAAAGTGTAAGTGATGTGATGGTGATGGTAGCAACACCTACCTCAAGTACTTCCCAAGCTGCTTAGCAATCCTGTGCAGCCGTGTATGTGCATGTTTTCGACGTGAGCCCGCTGGCTTACCCCTCGCCTTGTTTGCTTGCTCATATTTTGCCGATGACACCATTTGATGAACTTCCATCATGAATCTCCCGATGAAGAAGACAAGTATTAAGCCTTCAACAGGGGAAAATGAGCGCTGGGAGGGGCCAGGCAGACTATGAAATGTAGCGCTAGTAGTGTTAGGTAGCTACACGTGTCCCGGATGAAGACAAAGTACGGAGTTCTGAAGTACTCGACGTAACGATCTATGAGAGAATTTATAGAAAGAAGTCGTTGATGCAAAATATTTTACACATGATGGGAGGTTCAGCAAATCGATTGCGATGATCGATGATGATGCTCCTTGAACATGAAAACAATCGCTTTCTGAATGACAAAAATCCAGGATTTTCCAGAGTCTTTAGTTATGTTTCAAGGAGTTTTTATTTGGAAACAGGCTCCCTCCCCCAAAAAGCAAGAGTATGTCATAATTTGCAGCCCAAAATCAGATTCACGAAACTGCTTGATTCAACCACATTTGAGTTGAAACATTTTCCAGGAGTTTTCCAGGATTTTTCTTAAAATTCCAGGACTTTCCAGGAAGGAAATGAAAATCCAGGACGCGTACGAACCCTGTCACCAAAGAAGATAACAGAGTTAAAGTTGAAGACAATAGTACTAGTTAGAGTACTAGTTAAAGTTAAAGTTGAAGATGAAGATGATTGTGAAGGAAGTGGAGGCGTAGTGATGATGATGATGTTAAGGTCGAGTGTGATGATGGTGAAAGATGATGCAGATGTACTCAAGGGTAAGACTTACGAAAGACTCCTTTTCCCTTGATACCTAAAAACATAAAATTACAAAACAACTATATCACTAAGGATACAATAAAAACCGCGTATAAGAACCGAGAATTTTAGCCTGAAACAGGTTCTTATTTGATTAAACATGGGGTTCACATGGATAATTCTAGCCTAACAGGTTCTTTAAAAAAGTGGAATGAATAACAAAGGATCTGTTGTAACGCATTCTTGGGCTGCCTTACATTCTCTGATACGCTTGCAAGTCGAAGCTAAAGCATCCATGCCTAGAAACACAATCACGTCTCTTTGTGAGGTCCTCATGATTTCTAGTTGTTTCAGATCGGCTTCTGTCCCGATTCCGACAGCAACTGTTTCTATGCCCTTCATAGCGAACTCCTCGGCTTCTTCAGTCAGATCTTCCTTCGTGGCTCCCAGACTTTCGTCCGACATAATGACAAGTACCTGACGAATGAAAATACGGAGTTACATATTATATAGACGTTTGTATGACTGGGGCTATGCGGCCAATTCGGAAAAAGGTCTATTGTGGTAGAGACAAGTCATCTCTTCATATTTGCAGCCCTCAGGCTGAATAACATTGGGATCTTCTGTCATAAAAAAAGCTCACTCTGCAAGTATACATATTTTTTTGCCAAGAAGTTAGTTTCAAACAATGAACTTCAGTGTAGCAAAGTGTATTTGCGCAATAGTAATAAAGGTTAGAATATAGAACATGATTCCAAAGCACAGGATAACAAAGTTGGGACAATCTAAAAAATGATACAGTAAACACCTGTATATAATAACAAATGGATTAAGAACATCTGTTTTTATATGCGGGTGTTGACTTTATTATAAATTATTCTATAATCAAGGATGTTTAACCTCATATGACTAGACCTCTAGTTTACCTTCCTGACAGCTTTGTTTGATTGGGAGAAAATTTCATTAATTTTATTAAACGATGGCAGAATACTGCTGACTTTGACTTTCTTCTTTCCACCTAAACATAAAAAAAAATCAGATATTGCAAGGAGCTAGCAATAACTATTTGTCCAAAGACAATAACATAATTCATTTTATTGCTTCTACTTGTCGTGTCGTTATTTCTACGGTTGTTTTGTCTGACCCTGGTAGTACTGGATTATCACTTGGCTACATTCCTGTAGAATTATCGACCAAATGTAAGTATTCGTACCTGGCTGACTACCCGAACTAGTGACCGAAATCTCTGGCTGAGAATCAGGTACCCAGATGTGTTCTGGTTCTTGGTCGGCTATCTGGACTACACAGGAATACCGCATATTTTGCTCTCCCCTCATGGTCTTCACGGTTATCTTAGACATAACCTTGAGGCTTGATTCGGTAAAACCACTGGATATTTTCCACAGGAAGACCACGTAATGTTCTGTGAAGCAAAGCAAGAAACTTATCTAGTGTTATCTAGTAAGTGTAGTTCGCGTGATTTTCCGGATGGTCTCATCTGTCACGACATTTCTCGTGAGGCGCAAATCTGGTGATAAATTATAAAACCCTTTAACGTGGATTGGGGAGAGCAAAACTCGCTTATTAGAAATCCCCTGATTTGGAGGGTCTGTAAGTATTTTTCCTAAGACATCTAGCGAAGACTTGTAGATCATTCTCTTGGTTGCCATTTTGTTTTTGTTTTCTCGACCAAAGGGCCTGGTGTCGAGATTCAAAAACCACAGACAACCCGTACGGATTCCCAGAAACACAACTGTCGCAGAATTTCGGTGTCGTACCTCTAGTCTTCCTGCGTATGTTGAAAATCTTGTGAGCCAGAAAAAGTAGGGTGAACACGATGGGGAACATCAGCAAGTCTACTGGCGTCCAAATGTTAATCAGAAGCCACTTAAACCAACCGATGGAGGGGAAACGACACTTGCGCATGCGCCAGAATTTACCAAGCCATTGGTGCATGAGTAGAGAGTAGACGAGGGAACCTGATAAAAACTGGAAACGAAAACAAAGCACAATGTTGATACAGAGTCACTAAAAACACATTTTATTAACATGCAGTCGTCTGGATTTTTATAAGAAAATTCTAGTCTGGGACAAAACGAAGAAGAACTTACCTTTTTCTGTTCAAATTGAATTGCTTTATCAACAACCCTATCAAAATCCTCTTCACCTCCAAAAATGACTTGTTTGAGCTCGTTTCCTTTGATTGGTTCAACCAAGTTCAAGGTGAATTCATGTACCGAGTCGGCCAGTTTTCGGAACTCGTCAGCATCCGGGACTTTCTGTTTGGCTCGCTTGAGAAGCTGATGGCTGACCTGGGGATTTGACAAGGGAAGTAAAGAACATTAGGGGATGTTTCACGGTTTTAGGGGAACTTAGGTAGCTTGAAATCCGGTAAGGAGACAAATAATGTTTCATTGGACATGTGCCGAACATGAACAAAAATAGTTTTTGAATTCACAATTCCCTTATAACATATTGATACCACTACTACCAGAATCCTCTTTGAATTTGTTTTGTTATTCAAATGTTTGAGCTCCATTGGGAGCTGCAAGATAATGATGTTAACGCGGCAAACAAAAGGAAATACGAAAAGGATTCTGGTAGTTGTAACAAGATGTCA